>NWUY0300014668.1:31498-48394 GCA_004151065.3 Larix sibirica | reverse complement strand
TCAACTGAAATAATATAGGTTGGACAGAGACCTACGTTTGGGTGGAATGTTGCTCTCCCATAGCTAGTTTCTTGGACAATTTCCATTAAAAGATAAGTGCTCATTGTTGTTTTTAAGTATGCGTAATTTTATGTATTATGAGTGTTTGTTTGCTAATGTTAAATTGAATGGATGAGCCCATTTGAATTGTTGCAATTGAATACCTGTGAATAGCATAAGATGAGTATATTTATATGCATGAGTTTATTGTTGTGCCTGTGATGAACATGTTGATGCATGCATGTTGTGTGTGTGTAATTGATTTTAATTTTGTTGTGTATTTTTTATATGCATTGCACACGCATTTAAAATCAAATGAATTTGATAATATGGCCCTAAAGGGTAATTTTAGCACCCCATGGATCCGTCATGTTCCCTCGGCCGGTCGGATTGGTGGGAGGGGACGTGACAACTAGAACATGATAGAAGGGATTAGCTTAAGGATCTTGATTGAATAAAATTTATAGTTAAGAAGAATCATTTATATAACTATGAATATGTCAGCTTGGCAAATTAGAATGGAAGGGGAAGAATTCCAGTGCTGGGAATTGGAGCAAAAGAATTATACTCCCTTCTTTAATGGAGCCTTGAAAGGAAATTTAGGGGTGGTACGTGTATGGGAGATTATTTCTGATCCCAATGGAAATCATGAAACAAGATTTGAGTGGGGATTATGGGAAGCCACTAATAATCAAGTGGAGGCATTGGCACTTTATTAAGGACTGCAGACTCCATACTCAAGATGGATCATGAAAATTTTGGCTATAGGAGATTCGACACTCATTTTCAGACATATGAACCACTCCTTAACCCCGAAGGACTACACTTTATCAAGGTTCATCCTCGAAGTTCAAAAGGACACAAGGAGGTTTGAATTGATAGACTTATTTCAAGTTCCAAGGGCTCAAATAACTAGGTAGGTCAATTGGCTAATGAAACAACTCGAATAGGTGTTGGAATGTTAAGGGAAAAGGGGGGGTTTATGACTTAATCTCACAACTCTTAATTCATTTGATAGTAGCATGAGTTCATGAGTAACCTAAATGAATGATACTAAACGAGACAACTGGTGAACCACATTCAATTTGAAGAGATGGGAATTAAAAATATTCAACCTTTTAATACTCTCACACGCTCCAATCATGGAGATGCTACATAAACATAAAGATGATAAAATGTTTTGGAAATCATTGGTGGGCTAATTCTGGACTTCTTCCTAGTTAATTTTACTTGGAAATTTGCTTGGTTTAGGGGTGATTGTGGACTCATAGGTTTAGACCCCTTTCCTTAGACTCTTCTTTGTTGGGTTATTGGGGTTTTCTTTATGTTGGTGCTTTGGGGGATCTTCTCACGTAATATAAGTCCATCCTAGGTTTCAATTTGGGTTTCTTTTAGTTATTTTTCAAGCAAATCCTAGAGGTACTAGAGTATGGATGGGAATGCTAATTATAGGAGCTTCTCTTGTGATTCATTTGACCTACATCATGCACTACAACAGAATGAACATCTTTTGGATGAAAATAAGGTAGTTATCTCCCATCTAAAAAATAGAATTTACAGTCGGGATGAATCACGAAATTCTAAGCATGCAAAGTTATTAGAGATAAATGGCCCATTACAAAATACAAATTGAGTAGCTTGAAGCTAAATGTGGCATGCTTTACCAATGGGTCATAGGTCTTGCTAGGAGTTCTCAATTTATGGTTTCTCATCCAAAGTTACCAATTAGGTCTACTCCAACTATTCCTAAAGATGAACACACGGTTCAGTAGGATCTAGGAGACCTAGAAATCGAACAAGTGGACCAAGAGTTTTGGTTTAATTACTAACTAATATCAAGCAAGAAGCCCATAGTGGGCATGTTTTTTTCTAATTCTAGGTTTATCTATGTTTTGCAAAATAGTTTTGATTTTAGGTAAGTTTCTCAAAATCTATACTAGTAGGTATTTATGCTATAACTTTTTAGATGTTAGAACAACTCATCCCGTAGGCAAGAATTTTGTAGTTCAGACTCTTTTTGAAAGACTAGCTATTGAAAATAATCATTTTGTTTATATCATTATGTTATATGGTGCAACCTCAGCAACAAAGTTTAATTTAAATTATAACCATCCTAATTAATAATAATAATAATAAATAAAAAAAATAAAAATCATGAGATGTTATCATTCAACATGCGAGTATCCTAAAAAATATTGTTGACAACACAATACCAAGCCTTTCCTTGACCTCTAATGCTCATGACTTCTATCTGGTATGTGTCTCCACTTTGGGTAGGGCCCACCTTTTTATAGTTGATTATCATCTTCTTCAACTTGTTTTTTGCAATATTTATGTGCATGCACCTATAGGATTTATCAAACATGATTCATCCATAGTCTATTGGTGTCATGTCCCTTTATTTCCCAAAGGAAACTAAGGTTAGTACCTTAGTTTTGTTGATTCTAACCATGTATGAGCATTTTGTAAAACTTTTAGGGAAAAATTTAGGGGTGAAATTTAGTCCATGGGCTAATTTTTTATGATTTTTTCCAAAAAATATTTGTCAATTTCCTTTTTATTATAAAATGATTTGCCCAAATTCCATAGGATAAAAATATTTTACTCTAAACATTGCCAAAATTGTCCAAAAACTATGTTAGATCCTTAGAAATTTGAATGTTTTTACAAAAGTATTGCCGAACATTTATGGTTGTAATATTAAGGATTAGTAAGATCCACTAAGGTTTATACACTTTAAGAAAATTATGGATCTTTAAAATTTTCCCTGTGGATTCCCATTACATGAGGATGATCACCCTATAATTCAACTTTCACTATCTTTAATGCTTTGCCAATGTAGTATATTACATATAGCAACAAAGAGCATATAGAAAACACATCCTTGATAGTGCAAGATTGAGTATATATGCTTGTGCACAGATAGATTAACCCTTTCTTCTTTTATGCTCTACTTGTCTTGACTCCAAATTAAGGTAGGAGGTTCCTTGTGAAAAAAACATGTCTATATATACGTTAGAATGTCCCACAACATTTTTCTTTGAGGATTCATTATGCGAAGTTCTCATCATGTCAACAATCTGAATAGGGATATCTTATTCCTCCATAAGCTCGACTAATATACCACATCAATCCATGTCGCACTCCCATGGAACTTTTGCACGACACTTCTAAAAAAACAATTAAGTCCTGTATGTTTTTTAGGTATTCTAGAGTACCATATTTATTATTGTCCTTGGCTTCAACTATCTTATCTTTGGATGTATATGTTGATTCAACTTCTATCTTGGAGGAAGAATTTAAAATCTACCAAATCAAACCTATATTTAGTGTATTTTTCCACTAACCTTAGTTATGTGGCCTCATGATTGACTATTTCTAACTCTTTAACATATTTCTCCATTAGCGTAGGGACAACTTGCTAGATTTAAGTTTCTATTGATGATGCAATGCTGATATAAATTCCCCCTTACTTTTGAATGTTTTTTCAAATATAATTATCCTCTTAAACCCCTCTAGAGAAGACTACAAACATAAATGTCTCATGTTTGTATGAGTTCAAACCTATTTGGATATTGAGTTTGGTCCTTCCTATTAGAACCTAGAACTGCATTACATAATATCAAGTCCCATACACTAAATTATGGTGCCACCTAAGAGGCTACCCATCATCACCACATCAACTTTCCTCTTGCTTTAGGATTGTTTTTTTACATCTCAAGTGGGTAATCCATGAATGTTGTCTACGATATTTGATCTAAGCTAAAAAAGAATGGCAAATTAGGAAACATGAAACTTACAAGTTTAATTTGAATAAGTAGCTAGAATCAAGAGTATTAGTGCCTATGTAATCTTTATGCAACACACTAAGACTCAAATGAGAGGTGAAGAAGCTTATCAAGGCTAAGAATGGATCCTTCTATGTAGGTAAATTGGATTAATCTAAATTTTGAAGAAAGGAATTCTTATCAACATAATAGCCACTCTTATACAATCATCCATTCACAAATAAAGCAATAAATCAAATTCATGCAAAGGATCATAAACCAAAATATTAGATATAGAATTCTTCATCTTAAACTATCAAGGAAATTACACATTAAATATTAAGAAACAAAATTTACTATTAACTTCAAATTGCAACCCCAATACATGAATATGATTTACATAATGAGAAGAGAGGTCATGGAACAGCCAATATTACAAGGTTCATTGCAATCTCCAAAAGATAGTACATTTAGTTTGGGGTTCCAATACCTTAATCATCTTCATCACCTGCTTAAATAGATAATTGATAGATTAATCATCTTTGGATGTGTCAAAGAAGATCAATCATGTTACAATTAAAGCCTTTATTATATCCTTAACCATAGACAAGTATATTGACCAAGAGCTTATTTGACATGGTCAACATAGATATTCACTTCTTTAGCTCCATTGTCGAAAAAGAAAGCCTCCTTCTTTGTCTTGAAACCAATGCCTCCTAGTTTTATGCTTTCCTACTTTCATGGAATTTCCCATAAATTCATGGGCCTTATTCATTATTTTAGTCTTTAGGTTATTATTGGCCATTGGCACATATGACCATGCATGCTTAAAATTATTATAACATAATCTTATGAAAACTCTATAATCTCCATTAAGAACATATGTCATTTTCTTGTGTTCTCCAAACAATCTAACAACCATCAACGAACAATATGCATCAAACTAGTTTTTTATTGAACATTTAGACATTTCATCTTCTTTAATATGTGGCACTTTGTGATAGATCTCCCTATCATTTAGCCACTTCCATCAGATTGTATGGCTCGTTCCCTTTCCAAAAGGTCCTCATTACCTATAATATCCTATCACAACCAAAGATGTGGCATGTTGAAGCCCACACTACAATTGTCATAAATCCTTTCCTAGCTTATCCACAACCATTGGACTTCTTCTTAAATTATTTATGCCACATGCACCAACGGAATATAGCCTTTGGATCTTATAAGTAAAAATGCCTCCCCTTTATACTTGGGTAATAATCTCAATCTATGGTACTCTAGTTTTCCATAACTATCACATACGATAAATTTGGAGCTGAACTACCATGCCCAAAGCCATATGTTAGTGCTAAGCCTTAGTCCACCTTGGGTTCCAACTATCTATGATAAATCCACATAGAAATAATAAAGTGATGTTTCCTTGCTACATATCTTGGGTCAAGCCTTGGGTGTCGATGTGGAGGTAGAGGGATTCAACAAAATCATGGAGTGGAGACTAGAGGCAATGCACTCCACATTCTACATCAAAGGAAACCTTGGTTCTTGATGTGTAGGTAGAGGGATTCAACAAAATCATGGAGTGGAGGATAGAGGCTTTGCACTCCACATTATGCACACTAACGTTGATGAAAATGGGGAGATGTGGAGGTAGAGGGATTCAACAAAATCATGGAGTGGAGGCTAGAGGTCCACATCAAAGGAAAGTGGATGAAAATGGTAGAGGATAATGCAAATACAAAGGTGCAACAATAGTGTAATGTATGGGGTGAAGGATGATGCACATGTATAGGTGCGACAAGAGTGTGATGTAGAGGTGCAACAAGAGCGTTATATAGAGGGCAGAGGATGACAAAAAATGCAAAAAGAATAAATGGTAAGGCGACTCAAAATGATGCACATGGAGAGACAATGAGGGGGGGAGAAGGAATGCAAAGTGAAGCTGGATGCAAAATGTGGAGAAGGTGAAAGGCATAATTTGGAGTGTAGAAGAAAGACAAGATTGCAAGTGGGACTTAAGGGAGCTCCACCTTTCTCATTTGAGAAATTGGATAATTCTTGAAGCAATGTGGAAAGGGATTGGTCTAATACCTAGGAGTTTGGTATAAGGAAAAGAAATGAGCAAGACTGGAGAAAATGACGATAAGAAAAGAATATAAGAAGAAAAGGGAAACTTGTGGATTGGAAATTGATAGATTTTGTCCAGTTCACCATAAAATTTGACTGATCATTTTGTGCGCCAACACTCCCTTTGAGTTGAAACAATTGCAATAGTGATCTCAAGCCTCAATGCCAAGACATGTGGTGGTCGATTCTACTATATGGAGGTCTCTCTTGAATTCCCCACCTTGATGAAAGGACACACTAATATGTGTTAATTTTTTTTATTTCAACACTATATAAAATAATTCCTACTATTTTTCCTTACTTAAATTTTAATTTCAGCCCACTGATTATTTTACACTTGTTGCAATCTATTAATAGTAAATACTGACATAAGCAAAATAGGAAACATATCACAAAAACACAAAATCAACTTTTCATTAAATAAATTCCAAGCTTACAAGGACTCCCTTACTGGAAAAATGGCCCTGAGAAATTATATAGAAAACCTAGCAATTATGCCCCACATAAGACAAATCTTCAACCTGTAAAATTGCCCCATAAATCTACAGCAAAAAGCCTAATTTTTTGCAATGTTAACATACCATATGGCTTGTACGGTCCAACATTACACTCTATACGGCCTATACGAAAATCCATATGGTCATGTTTGTACGACTGCATGGATCTGTAAACTATGTTCACACGACTATATGGCTTGTCCGTACAGTCTGTCTCTATGGTTCATACGGTCTTTCTACACTAGAAAAACCAACTCCTCCTGAGTTAGTTTAGTTGCTTCTTCACCCTAAATGTTGCCTCTTTCTCTCTCTTACCCAAGAGATTAAAAATAAATAAAAATCCTTCTCCTAATTGTCCACTCAATGCTTGAGTTTTCTCTTGAAATAATGATGTGTCTTCTCCTCTCCCCTTAACTCCCTTTTATACTTTTGGGATGAACAAAAACCCTAACTTTAATGGTTGATATTAGATCTCATTCACTTAAGATCAACGGTTGTGATTCATTTGATTAACTTAAATCACTAAATCCCATAACTTAGTATTTTCTCCAAATTTATTCCAATTAATTATAAAAGAACATTCACTTTAAAAAATCCTTTAATTAAAATAAGGTGTTTCATCTTTAACTCTCAACATATTATGTTAATAACAGTTTCTCCCCGCAGCCTGTGACTGAGTGCATTCTTGAGGTCGTGCTCTGATCTAAACCGATCGTCGATCGTGGTTCGGTCCTGGGCTTTCGACAGATCCTCACCTACAGAAAGGAATCTTAATCGATGCCTTTAGCTAGGGCTCGGGACCCGCCCCTTGATGGCCTTCGATGGAGACCCTGACCCCTCTCCCCCTCCACTTGAGCTCAGCGAATTCATGAAGCTCATCTTTGCGCAAGGAAAAAAGACCCTGTCGGCTTCTCAAAAAAAAAAACTGTGCTCTTAATCTCTCGGAACGAGGCTTAATCGGTCAATTCATAGGTTGTGGCCCTCTCCAAAATCTACTGACAATTGGGTTCAAAAAAATGGGAGACCCCTAATCTCGGAGGATGTCAACTCTTATGTCTTAGGAAAGGGATTCTTCGCTTTTGTCTTCGAAATCAAGCATGATCGAGAGCTAATTTTCAAGAATGGGTCATACTTCATGGACCACAAGGGCTCTACCTGAACAAATGGAATCCAGACTTCGATCTGACTCAAGATGTCCCCTCCGTAGTTCCGGTTTGGGTGAGACTCCCGTACCTCCCTCTCCACTGTTGGAATCCTGAATCATTAGAAGCCATCAGGAACGTCCTCGGAAAATACATAGACAAAGCTGACAGGAAGAATCAATACTCATGCGCAAGGATCTGCGTTGAAGTTGACCTCGAGCATGGACTCCCAGAAGCTATAAACCTCACCGTGGAGGCTGGTCTCACATCCAGGAGCTTGATTACGAGCAAATCCCTTTCAAATGCAGGTACTTGCCATGAATATGGCCACTTCGCATGCTACTGCAAAAAAAACCCATAGATCTGGACTCAGAAGGGAAAACAGATCATTGGACAACCATCCAAAAAAATCCTAACCCTAGATCTGGACCAAAATGCCCTCTCTAAAAGAAATCCAAGGCATGGGAAAGAACCCCACCAGCAAAAATCCAAATCCACCAACAATGAGAATAGATACAAAATCCTTGAAACCCCTGAAACTCAAGAAACCCACGAAGCCCCTGAAGAAGGAGAAATCTCGAACACCAAGAATCCTCAAGAGACCCCTCTGATTCATGAATCCCCAAAACACCCCCACCCCAGAACACTGCAAGCCCTAAAAAAGTCATAGAATCGCCCTCTCCTTCCTATGCAGAAATCACCAAATCTAGTAGCCTCCCCCACCTCTTCGGAAGACCTTGTTGATAAATACTTCCAAAAAACTTGGCGAAAATCGAGCAAAGACATAAGAGAAGAAGAAGTCGAACAGTGAAAAGACCAAGGATCTCAAGCTACACTTGACATGGCCTTCAGCAGAAACACCAGACCAGGATAGCAGGAAAGAAAACGGGAGACACGCCAGGGGGGGCCCTCCATTTACAATAGTAAATAATGAAGTTGGTTTCTTGGAATTGCAGAGGTCTGGGCAGCCCCACAAATTAGACGTCAGTCAAGATCTTCAAAACATCGATATGCCAGACATTCTCATGCTCCAAGAAACCAAACTCGATGAAAGACCATCCTCGCCATTGGAAAAGAAAAGTGGAAAAAGAATCTGGCATGGCAGTCAGCACAAGAGGAGCCTCCGGTGGCTTGGCAACCCTATGGTCCTCCGACAAGCTCCAGCTACGCAACTCCTTCGCTACTCAACACTGGATTATACAGACTCACGCACACTCAAAGCAACATTCAGATTGCCTCTTCAACATGTATGTTCCTAACCTCTACTCTGAAAAAAAGACTGTTGGAGTCTTTGGAAGACTTCCTTGAGGCATATCACACCCCAAATCTTATTCTTGCAGGAGATATGAACATAACCCTTTCTGCATCTGAAAAAAAAGGAGGTAACCCCGGAAGGGACGCTTTCAAACCTCAAGGTTGAAGCCATTATTCCAACTCAAGATCTATTGGACATCAAACCTAAAAAAGGAGATATACCTGGTCCAACAAGCGAGCTGGAATNAATAATAAAAGAGATGGGGTTATTTAATTTCAGTAAAGGTCAATTGGTTGCCACTTTGATGTAAAGGTTTATTGTACCATTAAAATGTAATGATTTTAGTAATTAAATGGTTGAAATAACAATTTTTTTTATGTGAGGCCTGTTTAATGAGAGTTCACTCTAAAATTAAAATTCAATTTTCATTTAGGCCAAAATAAGATATTTAAATTATAATATATAGATGATGTTTTATATTTAAAAAAAAAACCATTAACCAATAATATTTTGTAATATCAATATTTTTAAGTGGTCATTGATCATTAATGTTAATAGATAATCCCAAGTGTTTCAATTTAACTTTAGTTAAGTACAAATAATAGAACTTATATTTTCCTCAAATAACAACCCATAGTTACTAACATTGATCATTCTGGGCTAAAAAAAATGAATCCTAGCCTTTTGAAAAGTTCTCAATTTTCAAGTTATAAATATTCACCATAACTTTTCCAAATATTTAACAAAACCTTTCANNGTTTATACACTTTAAGAAAATTATGGATCTTTAAAATTTTCCCTGTGGATTCCCATTACATGAGGATGATCACCCTATAATTCAACTTTCACTATCTTTAATGCTTTGCCAATGTAGTATATTACATATAGCAACAAAGAGCATATAGAAAACACATCCTTGATAGTGCAAGATTGAGTATATATGCTTGTGCACAGATAGATTAACCCTTTCTTCTTTTATGCTCTACTTGTCTTGACTCCAAATTAAGGTAGGAGGTTCCTTGTGAAAAAAACATGTCTATATATACGTTAGAATGTCCCACAACATTTTTCTTTGAGGATTCATTATGCGAAGTTCTCATCATGTCAACAATCTGAATAGGGATATCTTATTCCTCCATAAGCTCGACTAATATACCACATCAATCCATGTCGCACTCCCATGGAACTTTTGCACGACACTTCTAAAAAAACAATTAAGTCCTGTATGTTTTTTAGGTATTCTAGAGTACCATATTTATTATTGTCCTTGGCTTCAACTATCTTATCTTTGGATGTATATGTTGATTCAACTTCTATCTTGGAGGAAGAATTTAAAATCTACCAAATCAAACCTATATTTAGTGTATTTTTCCACTAACCTTAGTTATGTGGCCTCATGATTGACTATTTCTAACTCTTTAACATATTTCTCCATTAGCGTAGGGACAACTTGCTAGATTTAAGTTTCTATTGATGATGCAATGCTGATATAAATTCCCCCTTACTTTTGAATGTTTTTTCAAATATAATTATCCTCTTAAACCCCTCTAGAGAAGACTACAAACATAAATGTCTCATGTTTGTATGAGTTCAAACCTATTTGGATATTGAGTTTGGTCCTTCCTATTAGAACCTAGAACTGCATTACATAATATCAAGTCCCATACACTAAATTATGGTGCCACCTAAGAGGCTACCCATCATCACCACATCAACTTTCCTCTTGCTTTAGGATTGTTTTTTTACATCTCAAGTGGGTAATCCATGAATGTTGTCTACGATATTTGATCTAAGCTAAAAAAGAATGGCAAATTAGGAAACATGAAACTTACAAGTTTAATTTGAATAAGTAGCTAGAATCAAGAGTATTAGTGCCTATGTAATCTTTATGCAACACACTAAGACTCAAATGAGAGGTGAAGAAGCTTATCAAGGCTAAGAATGGATCCTTCTATGTAGGTAAATTGGATTAATCTAAATTTTGAAGAAAGGAATTCTTATCAACATAATAGCCACTCTTATACAATCATCCATTCACAAATAAAGCAATAAATCAAATTCATGCAAAGGATCATAAACCAAAATATTAGATATAGAATTCTTCATCTTAAACTATCAAGGAAATTACACATTAAATATTAAGAAACAAAATTTACTATTAACTTCAAATTGCAACCCCAATACATGAATATGATTTACATAATGAGAAGAGAGGTCATGGAACAGCCAATATTACAAGGTTCATTGCAATCTCCAAAAGATAGTACATTTAGTTTGGGGTTCCAATACCTTAATCATCTTCATCACCTGCTTAAATAGATAATTGATAGATTAATCATCTTTGGATGTGTCAAAGAAGATCAATCATGTTACAATTAAAGCCTTTATTATATCCTTAACCATAGACAAGTATATTGACCAAGAGCTTATTTGACATGGTCAACATAGATATTCACTTCTTTAGCTCCATTGTCGAAAAAGAAAGCCTCCTTCTTTGTCTTGAAACCAATGCCTCCTAGTTTTATGCTTTCCTACTTTCATGGAATTTCCCATAAATTCATGGGCCTTATTCATTATTTTAGTCTTTAGGTTATTATTGGCCATTGGCACATATGACCATGCATGCTTAAAATTATTATAACATAATCTTATGAAAACTCTATAATCTCCATTAAGAACATATGTCATTTTCTTGTGTTCTCCAAACAATCTAACAACCATCAACGAACAATATGCATCAAACTAGTTTTTTATTGAACATTTAGACATTTCATCTTCTTTAATATGTGGCACTTTGTGATAGATCTCCCTATCATTTAGCCACTTCCATCAGATTGTATGGCTCGTTCCCTTTCCAAAAGGTCCTCATTACCTATAATATCCTATCACAACCAAAGATGTGGCATGTTGAAGCCCACACTACAATTGTCATAAATCCTTTCCTAGCTTATCCACAACCATTGGACTTCTTCTTAAATTATTTATGCCACATGCACCAACGGAATATAGCCTTTGGATCTTATAAGTAAAAATGCCTCCCCTTTATACTTGGGTAATAATCTCAATCTATGGTACTCTAGTTTTCCATAACTATCACATACGATAAATTTGGAGCTGAACTACCATGCCCAAAGCCATATGTTAGTGCTAAGCCTTAGTCCACCTTGGGTTCCAACTATCTATGATAAATCCACATAGAAATAATAAAGTGATGTTTCCTTGCTACATATCTTGGGTCAAGCCTTGGGTGTCGATGTGGAGGTAGAGGGATTCAACAAAATCATGGAGTGGAGACTAGAGGCAATGCACTCCACATTCTACATCAAAGGAAACCTTGGTTCTTGATGTGTAGGTAGAGGGATTCAACAAAATCATGGAGTGGAGGATAGAGGCTTTGCACTCCACATTATGCACACTAACGTTGATGAAAATGGGGAGATGTGGAGGTAGAGGGATTCAACAAAATCATGGAGTGGAGGCTAGAGGTCCACATCAAAGGAAAGTGGATGAAAATGGTAGAGGATAATGCAAATACAAAGGTGCAACAATAGTGTAATGTATGGGGTGAAGGATGATGCACATGTATAGGTGCGACAAGAGTGTGATGTAGAGGTGCAACAAGAGCGTTATATAGAGGGCAGAGGATGACAAAAAATGCAAAAAGAATAAATGGTAAGGCGACTCAAAATGATGCACATGGAGAGACAATGAGGGGGGGAGAAGGAATGCAAAGTGAAGCTGGATGCAAAATGTGGAGAAGGTGAAAGGCATAATTTGGAGTGTAGAAGAAAGACAAGATTGCAAGTGGGACTTAAGGGAGCTCCACCTTTCTCATTTGAGAAATTGGATAATTCTTGAAGCAATGTGGAAAGGGATTGGTCTAATACCTAGGAGTTTGGTATAAGGAAAAGAAATGAGCAAGACTGGAGAAAATGACGATAAGAAAAGAATATAAGAAGAAAAGGGAAACTTGTGGATTGGAAATTGATAGATTTTGTCCAGTTCACCATAAAATTTGACTGATCATTTTGTGCGCCAACACTCCCTTTGAGTTGAAACAATTGCAATAGTGATCTCAAGCCTCAATGCCAAGACATGTGGTGGTCGATTCTACTATATGGAGGTCTCTCTTGAATTCCCCACCTTGATGAAAGGACACACTAATATGTGTTAATTTTTTTTATTTCAACACTATATAAAATAATTCCTACTATTTTTCCTTACTTAAATTTTAATTTCAGCCCACTGATTATTTTACACTTGTTGCAATCTATTAATAGTAAATACTGACATAAGCAAAATAGGAAACATATCACAAAAACACAAAATCAACTTTTCATTAAATAAATTCCAAGCTTACAAGGACTCCCTTACTGGAAAAATGGCCCTGAGAAATTATATAGAAAACCTAGCAATTATGCCCCACATAAGACAAATCTTCAACCTGTAAAATTGCCCCATAAATCTACAGCAAAAAGCCTAATTTTTTGCAATGTTAACATACCATATGGCTTGTACGGTCCAACATTACACTCTATACGGCCTATACGAAAATCCATATGGTCATGTTTGTACGACTGCATGGATCTGTAAACTATGTTCACACGACTATATGGCTTGTCCGTACAGTCTGTCTCTATGGTTCATACGGTCTTTCTACACTAGAAAAACCAACTCCTCCTGAGTTAGTTTAGTTGCTTCTTCACCCTAAATGTTGCCTCTTTCTCTCTCTTACCCAAGAGATTAAAAATAAATAAAAATCCTTCTCCTAATTGTCCACTCAATGCTTGAGTTTTCTCTTGAAATAATGATGTGTCTTCTCCTCTCCCCTTAACTCCCTTTTATACTTTTGGGATGAACAAAAACCCTAACTTTAATGGTTGATATTAGATCTCATTCACTTAAGATCAACGGTTGTGATTCATTTGATTAACTTAAATCACTAAATCCCATAACTTAGTATTTTCTCCAAATTTATTCCAATTAATTATAAAAGAACATTCACTTTAAAAAATCCTTTAATTAAAATAAGGTGTTTCATCTTTAACTCTCAACATATTATGTTAATAACAGTTTCTCCCCGCAGCCTGTGACTGAGTGCATTCTTGAGGTCGTGCTCTGATCTAAACCGATCGTCGATCGTGGTTCGGTCCTGGGCTTTCGACAGATCCTCACCTACAGAAAGGAATCTTAATCGATGCCTTTAGCTAGGGCTCGGGACCCGCCCCTTGATGGCCTTCGATGGAGACCCTGACCCCTCTCCCCCTCCACTTGAGCTCAGCGAATTCATGAAGCTCATCTTTGCGCAAGGAAAAAAGACCCTGTCGGCTTCTCAAAAAAAAAAACTGTGCTCTTAATCTCTCGGAACGAGGCTTAATCGGTCAATTCATAGGTTGTGGCCCTCTCCAAAATCTACTGACAATTGGGTTCAAAAAAATGGGAGACCCCTAATCTCGGAGGATGTCAACTCTTATGTCTTAGGAAAGGGATTCTTCGCTTTTGTCTTCGAAATCAAGCATGATCGAGAGCTAATTTTCAAGAATGGGTCATACTTCATGGACCACAAGGGCTCTACCTGAACAAATGGAATCCAGACTTCGATCTGACTCAAGATGTCCCCTCCGTAGTTCCGGTTTGGGTGAGACTCCCGTACCTCCCTCTCCACTGTTGGAATCCTGAATCATTAGAAGCCATCAGGAACGTCCTCGGAAAATACATAGACAAAGCTGACAGGAAGAATCAATACTCATGCGCAAGGATCTGCGTTGAAGTTGACCTCGAACATGGAGTCCCATAAGCTATAAAACTCACCGTGACAGGCTGATGTCACATCCAAGAGCTTGATTACGAGAAAATCCCATTCAAATGCAAGTACTGCCATGAATATGTGCACTTCGCTCAATATTGCAAAAAAGAACCCATAGATATGGACTCAGAAGGGAAAAAATATCACTAGACAACTATTCAAAAAAATCCTAATCCGAGATCTGGACCAAATATCCTCTCAAAATAAATTCAAGGCACGAGAAAGAACCCCCAGCATAAAAAATCCATGGCCATTAATAATGAGAATATAATCAAAATCCTCGAAACACCAGAACCCCAGGAAACCCCTGAAGCCCCAGAAGAAGGAGAAATCCCCGAATATCAGAATCCTAAGAGGCCCCTCAGATCCAAGAATCCCCAAAACATCCCCAACTCCAAAAAATATCAAGCCCTAAAAAAGGCAAAGAAACGCCCTCTCCTTCCTATGCAGACATCACCAAATCCAGATCTGTGGCCTCCCCTACCTCTTCGGAAGACTTTGTAGACAAATCCTCCAAACAACTAGGGCAGAAATCGAGCAAATATATAAGAGAAGAAGAAGTCGAACATGAAAATACTCAAGGATCTCAAGCAACAATAGACATGGCCTTCAGCAAAAACACCAGAGCCAAGATATTAGGAAAGAAAACGGGAGACATGCAAAGGGGGGCTCTATTTACAATAGTAAATAATGAAGTTGGTTTATTGAAACTACAGAGGACTGGGAAGCCCCAACAAATTAGATGCAGTCAAATATCTTCAAAATATTCACATGCCAGACATCCTCATGCTCCAAGAGAGAAAACTCGATGAAAATATATCCTCGCAATTGGAAAATAAAAGTGGAAAAAGAACACCGGCATGGTTGTTAGCGCTAGAGGATCCTCTGGTGGCCTGGAAACCCTTTGGTCCTCTGACAAAATTCAGCTACACAATTCCTTCACCACTCAACATTGGATATTTACAGAACTCACGCACATTCAAATCAATATTCATATCGCACCCCAAAATCTTATTCTCACAGGTGATATGAACATAACCCTCTCTACGTCTTAAAAAAAGGGAGGCAATACTGGAAGGGACTCTCTCAAATCACAAGTTGAAGCCATTATTCAAACTCAGGACCTACTAGATATCAAACCTAAAANGAAGGGACACTCTCAAATCACAAGTTGAAGCCATTATTCAAACTCAGGACCTACTAGATATCAAACCTAAAAAAGGCAGATTCACCTGGTCCAACAAGCGATCAGGAAAAGGAAACATTATGGCTCGGCTAGACAGATTCCTAGTCCAAAGAAGTCTCCTAGATGAGGGTCATATCGTATCTTAAAAGAACATGCCGAATCTAGCCTCAGATCACAAACCGATCCTTCTCCACTTTCAAGAGGAAGAGAATATCAGACCAATCCCATTCAGATTCAACCCTCAATGGTTAAACCATGAAGGATTCTGGGATATCTTAGATAAATCTTGGAGAACTCCTATCTCAGGATCCCTTGGATTCGTTTGGGAGCAGAAACTCATCACTACCAAGAAAGCGCTCAAAATATGGGCCAAAGAAGCTTCCCCCACCTTCAAACTCTAGGAAGAAGGAAGTTGACAAGCTGGAGACCCTTCAAACTTCATTGGACGAAGGCCCAATAGACAACTCATTACTCCAAGAAGAAGTTAATCAGGAAATCAAGGTCCATCATGCCTTTCGAAAAGAAGAATAATTCTGGATATTGAAATCGCGTAGTACATGGGTAAAGGCCGGTGACAGGAATACTTCCTTTTTCCACAAACAAATCAAAATCAGGTATTCGATCAACCACATCTTAGAAATCAGAACGAAAAATGGAACAATTTCCAAAGGGCATGGAAAAATCCAAGAGGCAGCGTATGATCATTTCTCCGACCTATTTATGGAGGAAGAAAACATAGGAGAAGAAGATGAACAAATTCTCCTTAACCACATACCAAAAAACATAACGATGGATAACAATATCGAGCTCCTAAAACCATTCATTGAGCAAGAAGTTATCAACACGATCTAGCCTTTTGACCCTGACAAAGCTCCAGGATCGAGCGGATATTCAATTCATTTTTACCAAGATTGTTGGCAGCACATAAGGAAAGATTATATGAGAAGGGTTAGAAATTTTCACTCCAAGGAAAAGATTGAAGGTTGCACCAACTTCACATTCCTTGCATTCATACCAAAAGAAACAAATCCCAGCTCCTTTGGTCATTTCAAACCATTCTCGCTATGCAATTCTTCCTAT
>NWUY0300014667.1:33353-47196 GCA_004151065.3 Larix sibirica | reverse complement strand
TGAGTTTAGAGAAATACTTTAACATTAGCAATAATAATTAAGCATCCAGGAGATACTCCTCATTTTTTTTACACGATGCTTCTGAACATACTTGTGCAGCTCCTTAATCCTTAAGCTAGGGAATTTGAGGATGAACTACAACCACTTAAAATACTCTCAAAATATCCTTTAAGATGATAAAATCAATAAGATGCATATTGTGCAAAATGGAAATAGAAACTATAAATCACCTCTCAATATCTTGTACATATTCTTGCAAAGTCTAAGCAGAGATGGATCCTATGGTAGGTGTCCAAGTTAGTTGACAGGGGGAGACAGTTGCAAAAAGTTTCAATATCTGGCAGCAGAAAAATTAACTAAAAGGGTACAAAGCACTTCCTTTGATTGTGTCTTGGGGCATCTGGCTAGGAATGTAGACATTTTCGAAGACAGGTATATTCCTTTTCAATATGCATCTCAACTTTATACTGCCAGATTGGGGTATAAAGCAATGTTTCTAAATGAAAACCAAGGAGATGATCTAGGATAGTGTAAGTCTTTGAGGAAGATAAGCGCACCTTTGACGAGGAGGGTGTTTATGTGGCTGGCAATTGAAAATAAAGCTCTAACATGGGAAGTCCTACAAAATAGAAATCGGCATGGCCCTGACAGATGCACATTGTGCAAAATGGAAATAGAAACTATAAATCACCTCTCAATATCTTGTACATATTCTTGCAAAGTCTGAGCAGAGATGGATCCTATGACAAGTGTCCAGGATAGTTGGCAGGGGGAGACAGTTGCAAAAAGTTTCAAAATCTGGCAGCAGAAAAATTAACTAAAAGGGTACAAAGCACTTCCTTTGATTGTGTCTTGGGGCATCTGGCTAGGAATGTAGACATTTTCGAAGACAGGTATTTTCCTTTTCAGTGTGCATCTCGATTCTCAAATAAGAACAATATGTGAAAGTTTTAAAGCTAATCCAAAGATACAGATTCAGAGACAGTTAATTCATGAACCAATTGACAAATCAAGTGCATAGGGGTACTTTCATGGTGCTAGTCAAGGCACACCAGCTGTCTGTGGGGCAGGAGGCATCATTTTCTTTAGTGAAGTACATTCCATAAAATTCAAAGCAGGATCAGAGAAAATTCAAACAATTATGCTGAACTCCTGCCTTGAAGTTGTTATTGTAAATAGCAGCAGATAAAGGTGTGTCAAAACTCTACGTGTTTGGAGACTCTTTGGTGGTTATTAACCAGATGAATGGCAAATTCTAGATGGAAAATCTGCTGCTGAGTCCTATCTTTGAACAGGTAAATAGAATGATGGCAACCTTTAATAACATATCTTTATTTCATGTCTACAGAGAGTTTAACTTAGAGGCAGACTCATTGTCAAAAGAAGGCATTCAGATAGCTGAAAAATAACTGGGTCAAAACTGAAAGCAAGGATGGATCGGTGATGAATGAAAGTATTCTAACTGTTCATAGGATATGATCATGGCTACAAAGCAGTTTGTACTCTCTTGGCTCTACATATCAAACAGTTTATGAAGGAGGCTTTGCTTACAGTTCTCATAAACTTATTTCTGTTTATAGAGATATAGTAATGATGTAATAGTTTCAAAATAGAGACATCTTGTATTTTATGAAGAAACTGTTTTGATTTTCAAAAGCTTTTGTAAAGGATTATTAATATTAATAATCCAGAAAAGCTCAGTGATTTTCTTGAAGTTTTTTTAAGGAAATTTACAATAAGATAGAAAATCATGAAAAGTGTGTGCAAGCCTCATTTTAATGACGGTAAAAGAGATCCGAATGCTATAAGCATATGCTATGTCAATTGGGTTTAGCCTGGGCAGTTGAGAATAGAAGTTTTATCATCCCCGCCCAGGATCAATTCCCACAAGTGACATATTAGACTCTTAATGAGTACCATCCCCGCAATGAAGGGAATTGCCCAAAAGGTTTTCCCGAGATGTAAATCTCACATAAAAAACTACCATAAACATCTTCTATATGTAATTTCATTTCAACTCGAATAGAAACTACGATTTCTTTTTAGGAGAAAAAGTCTATCGGGCTGTGCTTTAGCGAACAAGCCCATAAAGTCTTTTGGGTCGTAGTCTAGTGAACAAACCTATAAAGTTCGTCGGGTTGTGTTCTAGTGATAAGTGAAAACGCCTACCACTGCCATGGCCCACCCAATAAAGGGCTGCATTCCAGTAGAGGGGTAGCACCGTTTACGAGTGTTGTCCCTGTTGTACACGCTATGGAATTCCCTGTGTCTAAAACAAAGGGAGTTCCACAATTTTAAGAAAAAGAATCAGATCAACTGCTCCATGAAATATAGAGGAAAAACATACTATGTTGAAATTTATTTTAAGTTAACAAAATTGATTGACAGAAATACCGGGGGTGATTGGATAAAATTTATCATATAATTTTTTTTTACAGGGAAAACTTGGGTTGGGTTGAACCCAGCACCTTTCAGCTAGCCCGCCAAGATGGGAATCTGAGCCATTGTCACGACAAGAACTCTGACTTGCCACGAGAACACAGCCCAGTGGGCAATAAATTTATCCAATGACAAATTAATATGGCCCAGTTCTAATGCACCGTAAATTTATCACTGCTACCAAACATTAGAGACCAAAATTAAATTAAATAGTGCATTTGAGAAGGGAAAATAAATGCATACGGTCCAGTCTACAGCATGGATGAATCCCAGGATAGGTTCCATGAGCTTCCCATTGGATCCACTGTTCCACTGCTTCCGAAGCTCGGCCCCAAAGGTCTCGAAGAGTGCAGCCATTTGATCCATGTGACCGTAGACTGCTGCCCTTATTTCGTCCATCTCTGAGAAAGAGGTTGAACAGTGACTACTGAGAACGCGGAAACGAAGTCGGCCGTTGGAGGTTTGAGATCTGTTGAAAGGCCGACGTGACCACGCCCGTTGCCCTGCGTTTCATGTGGATTCTCAAATCGGGAATTCGTATTTGATATTTATTTTCCAACTGAAGTATTTGATCTTTGCTCTCATTCAAAACAGTCCGCCCGACCCCGCCCATACTCTGGGAAGTTTGAGATGTGACATGACACGGTCACATGAAGGACTCCAATAGAAAACTATTATGGTCATATGGTTAGCTGTGTGGGGTCTTCTTGTTTTGCACTAGTTATGTTGATACACGTATATTTTCATACTCAAAACTAAGGCCAGGCCTGGGTCAGGGTTTCTATCGTCATTAAGGGGCTTGTCTAGACAGCGGATCCCAACGTGATTTCCTTGGTGAATAAAAAAAGTACATATATTTTCATAGTTAATATTGATTTGAGGTTTTATGAGAAGTGACATTGCTTTTGGTTTACTAAGAGTGACCATAGTTGGGTGGTTCAAGTATTTTAGGTTATTTTTCCCTCCCTTTAGCTTTGGCAATAGTTGAAGCTTGTTCAAATGTGACTCACAAAGTATAATTATTCATTTGGGTGGGTTGTTTGATTTATGGTCGCTAGTCATGTTGATTTATATCAAAATAAGAGAAAGATTAATAGTTTAATTGCAATGATATGAATGCTTGTATTGTCGTAGGTATGATGGTCATGCCTAGTTGAGCCCACTAGGAACTCTTTTTATTGTAAAACAAAACAAAAACAAAAAAGTTATAGTATAGCTCGAACTTGTTTCTTACTGATATAATGGTTGATCGGTTGCACAATGAGCATGTTTGCTTGCTTAGATCTCTCCTCCTCCTTTGCAAGATGTGTTGTGTGAGTGTTTGTTTATAAAACAACAATAGTATATGCCTATCTTTGTCACATCTTGGACTTGTTTTTACAACTATAAAATCTTCTTTCTCATAGTCCCATACACTAATTGTGAGATAGCGATAATCTGTAAGACACCAACCACCCAAAAGCTTGGCCAATTTCAATGCTAGTTTTGGGGTGCAAACCCTCATGTGATGTGTAGCATCCTCTCTTCATCCAGTGTTAACATTGTATCGACAATTTTAGTGTCCTTTACATATTGTCTTACTATAGAGGCATATCCTTACAATGGATTTGTGTTCCACACTATTACTCCTCTTCTAACTTTTGTGTTTGTTGTGAATAAATCCTAAATGCAATAATTTTCAAGCATAGATGGTTTATAAGATATTGCATGCACCAAAAAAAAATTCCATATTAATACTCCTCTTTTAAATATGTGTGTATTAGCATCTTCATGTGCATTGTGAATAATCCACATATATAACAATTTGGACATTGACTTTGAAATGTGAGTCCCCAAGTTGATGTAATATCATCCTCCCTCACTTCTGTACTATCGTATCATTGTTTACCAATCTAGACCTTGTCGTGTCATTGAAACTTGGGGAGATCAACACTATAGGGTCCGAGAGGTAACCCCAACTATCTCAGTCCATCTCATCACTACTAAGTAATATTGAAAGATGATCTCTCAAATTGGGAGGTTTATCTTCTTCATGATCCAGTCGAAAGGAGCAAAGAAAATCACAACAACCACTAACACCTTTGCAAGGGTCCCCCTCTATGCGGTCAAGTCAAGTAGTTTAGTTGGTGGAAGAATACAAAGGCATCTTCACTTCACCTACAAAAGTACCTTTGCGTTGAAAAGTAAAGCATGCAATTGGTTTGATACCGAGTGCCCCTCTACCCAATGGCCTTGTGTACAAAGGCTCTCCTTTGGAGAATGAGGAGATCAAACTCCATATTCAAGATCTAAACAGGAAGGCCACAATAAACCAAGCTTCTGACCCTACAATGGTCCTATTCCATTAGTTCAAAAGAATTAGAACATGGCATGGCAACTCTATGTTGACTACAAACTAACTACTAACCCATCCCCCAAGTTGATGATTTGCTTTATCAACTCAAGGGCACCAAGCTTTTCATCAAGATTGATATTAACTCAGTCTATCACTTAGTGTTGATCCAAGAGGATCTACTGATTGATCCAAACTAAAGTCTTCAAATGATGAATAGAAGTATACCAGCGCGTAGATCTCATCGAGAGCTTTCCCACAACGCATCTTTCATCTCAAAACGGACATTGTATGCCCAAGATATCGAGTTCTGAAGTATTTCTCAAACAGGTAAAATTGTAAAAAAAGGTGCCACGTGGCATACCCACAATGTGTGACGTGGCCTGTATAGGTAGACCGTACACCAATGTGGAAGCACCATGTTATGCCATGTGGTTCGTTACAGTTTGATGTGGACTGATGAGTTGGCAAGCTGTTGCTTACATGGATTTATCACATTATTTGTGGCAGATAAGTGGACCAATCGGAAGCTGCCACGTGGTAGACTAGTTGGCCACATTGCAGGTTCTATCTACCAAAATATATGGCAGACTGACAGATCAAACCCCTAACCTACCGCCTTATATCCCTATGCCCTACCAATGGGCCGCATGGGTTGCTAATTAATCAAATGTGCCATATTATATTTAAACTTGAATTATATTTTGGAGCCTAGCTCATGAACCCATGACACAAACCCCACAGAACCATATGATATATACATATATATATAGGTATATATATATCTAAAAATTTCCATTTCCCCTTCTTTTCATATACAAAAGAAAGTTTCTTTCTTATGAAAATCTTGAGAGAAAATAGCAAGTCAAACTGGCATCATTGAGCTTGTCCATCTCTGATTTCTACTATCTCTATCATCCCTATTTCTAGCAATAAGGCTTCCTTTGATAGGTAATCCGCTTCTACATTCAGTTCCCTGTAGATATGACATAAGAAGAGCTTCGTAAAGCACTCCATTTACCAATGATAGCACTTAAGAGATGTTGGAGATGAGGTGCTCTGATTTGGATTTTTTGGGTGGCCCAATTAATGACCATTTTAGAGTCTCCAAAGATATGTAAGATGGAGATATTTTTGGATAAAGCCACTTTTAATATAGAGTAAAGAGCAACAAGTTCATCCTTGCTATTAGAGCATTGTCCTAAAGCAAATTTGATGCTCAACTTATTATTTTTTGAAGTGTATCTAACTCCCTTGGATCCTCCTAAAGGGGGCTCTCCTTTACTTGCTCCATCGAAAAAATCCCATGGTACCAATCTATCAATATTCAGAGGAACCAATCTACGTTGCTTTCTTAATTTGACTTATGCTTTATGTTCTTTGGTCCACTGTACAATTAAGGCCACTATTAGCTCAATTGGAATCAATCAGTCCTGAAAGATTGTTGTGTTTCGAGCCCACCAAATTCCATATGTAAAGGAAGAGGGAAAAGCATTGAAAGAGCATACCATGGAGCTCTTCCACTACCAATGATAGCTCTAGTCTAAATAATTACCCATTTGTACTTCAGAGGATTTAAATTCTTTTGTCACCATGTTCCAAACCGACACTATATAAGAACAGAAAACAAAAAGATGTGAGCATGAGTCCTCACTTAATCTGCACAGGGCACACCAGCTCGGTCCTTGCCATCCATGTTTCCACAGGTTGTCCCAAGTCAGCAGTTTGTTACTTAAGGCAAGCCAAAGGGTGATTTTGGCTTTTAAAAGTCCAGAAGCCTTCCACACCACAGGCCACCCCCATTGTTTGTTTCTTGCATAAGTACTTAGAGCGTGAGTTTGATAACCAAGTTTCGCAGTAAAGTCTCCCGATACACTGTTTACAAACCAAACAAGTTTATCCGACTCTCCATCTTCTAAGTGTATAAAGCATGACACCAATTTATTAACATGAGAAATCCATTCTCTCTTAGCCTCGCCCTCTAACCTCAAATCCTCAGCATTTTTCCACACCATTCGGGACACATCCTGTGAGGACTTATCTTTTACATCTGATAAGTTTTTTATGTGCTGACTCTTTAGGGAGTTGATAGTACTATCCAAGAGCTTATAATCATCTCCTACCCCAACCCACGGATCTGAACCAATCTGTATATTTTTTCCATCCCCAATTTTCCAGGCTATCCAATTCCCAATCAAAGGGAAGGATTGAACAAATGCCTTCCAGCCTATCAAGCCATTTTTATAGGTCTTGACAAGGCATCTTATCCAATCTATTATTGAATTGTTTGGACAGTATTTAGAAACCATAACTTTTCCCCATAGAGAATTAGCGTTCTATACTAGTCTCCACAAGGATTTGGTGGCAAGAGCTTGACATAATAGTGCAGGTTTTTTCACTCCCCATCCTCCTAATTCCTTTAGGTTAGCCATTATTGACCACCTTACCAATGGAATTCCTTCAGACTGTTTACTCACGGTCCACAGGAAAGAGAAGAACCTCTTCCTGATCTTTGTAAGGATCCCTTTCGGGATGTAGGCTATAGAAGCCTAGTATACCAGGATGCTTTGAAGAACTGCCTTAATCAACACTAATCTTCCTCCCCTTGATAAGAATCTGTTAGCCCAGCATGAGATTTTGCCTTCAAATTTTTTATACAACCACATCCAATCCTTGAAGGAGTAAGCGTTGGGCCTTAGATAAAAACCAAGGTATTTAAATCCCTCAGAGAGGGGTTTTATTGGAAAGGAGACTTCTTATTTAAATCTGGATTGCTCATTTTCGGGAATAAGTTCTCTACTAGAGATGATTTTTCCACATTGTTGTGCATCCTAGTGGCTTTCTTGTAGATCTCAAGGATTTGGAAAGTAGTTTGTATGTTTTCCACTGAACCTTCTCCCATCATTAAAACATCATCCACAAAAAGGATGTGAGAAAGTTCCTCTATTTCCGAGACTCTTACTCCCTTGAAAGAACCAGTGCTTTTAGCTTGATTAATTAGCCTACTTAGAGCGTCTGCTACCAGTAGAAAAAGAAAGGGAGAAAGAGGGCATCCTTGTATGATCCCTCTAGAAGGCCTGAAGAAAGAGAAGGGCGAGGCATTGATAAGGATGGCAAAGCAAGCAAATTGTATGCACCCCATTATCCAATTCACATTATCCATCGCAAAACCTATATGAAGAAGAATAAGTCTTAAAAAAGTCCAGCTCACCATGTCATAGGCTTTAGACAGATCTAATTTGAGGAAAAAAGCAGAACCTTTGTTCCTTTTGATAGAGTGTATGGCCTCCTGAGCCAAAGAGACTCCATCATGGATTTTTCGATTAAATAAGAAACCAAACTTCTCCTTAGAGACTATCTTGCTCAAGATATGCTTTATTCTTAGAGCAATGGTTTTGGCTATAATCTTGTAAATCATGTTACAGCAAGAGATAGGTCTATAATCCTCAAAGGATGCTAATATCTGCTTTTTCAGAATTAAAGCTAGAAAGGTTGAATTTAAAGCTCCCAGAACCTTTCCAGACTTTTGGGATTCTCTAACAGTCTTGAGCAAGTCCTCTTTTATCAAATCAAAGAAACCTTGAAAGAACTCTATTGAGAATCCATTGGGCCCAGGACTCTTACCTTTCTGGAAGGAGTCAACCACAATCCTAATCTCCTCTTCGGATACTTCTTCTGAAAGGCCTTCATTCATTTCTTCCGATACCAACTTTGGGAATAGTCGAAGAACCAACATTATTTCCTGTATGGGGCATCCTTCTGGTTCCTTGAATAAATTCTGAAAGTATGCCTTCCCGACATTGACCTTTTCCTAGAAAGAGCTAACCATATTCCCATTGATATCCTTAATTTCCAAGACTGTGTTGACATTCCTTTTGTGAGATGCATACATGTGGAAGAACTTTGTGTTATTGTCTACTTCAAAGATCCATATGGCCCTGCTCTTAAGTCTCCATTTTTGCTCCTCCAAAGCCAGTAACTCATCCCTTTTTATTTCCAAGGCTTTCAAGGCCTTCATCTCCTCCTCCAAGAAAATCCCCAAGCTATTCGAATGATACATTTCCTCTATTTTACTCTCCGCCTCTTTCAACTGTTCTTGTTGTCTTAAATTGTAATATTTTTCCCATACTTTGGAAGCCTTTTTTGTTCTTATTAAACTGTCCGGAAATTGTTTCACGTAGGATTCGAAAGAACTGTCTTGAAGGGGAATCCATGTCCCCTTTACCAAGTTCCTATAATATTCCTCTCTGAGCCAGATAGGGCTGAACCTGAAAGGGGGAGGAGGCTTCGGGTCTTGTTTTTCTACTGACAAGAGAATCGAACGATGATCTGACTTGCCTCCCACCTCTATCCACAACTTTACCAACAAAGAACCCAATAATAGATTTTCTGAAATAAGGAATCTATCAAGTCGTTTTGAGATGGTATTGTCCCCACTTCTATTGTTTCTCCAAGTTGGTTCGAGCTTCAAAGGTTGTAGATCAATCAATTATTTGGATTCAAACGAAGAGTGAAGAAATTGCATAAAACAACGGCTCTTGCTGACTCCCCCCAAATCTCTCTTTATGATAAGGTGAGATTTAGGTCTCCACCCAAAATCATATTACTTGATTCCAACAAACTCGAAGCAAAGAAAGATTCATAGAAAAACTAACGATTTGAAAATGGGCCATAAACATTAAAGATTGGGAAGTGCATCCTAAATTTTTGTCCTCCAGAACCGTCTTTAGCACCGTATCATAAGCATTGACTGAAACTCCCTTTAAATCTGGGCTCCAAGCTGTAACAAGCCCTCCCAAATGTCCATTTGTATTTATATGTGCAAAGGCCCAATCTTTGAGCCAAGCTGGTTCTATTATTTCCTGAGATTCACAACCTTCCACCATTGTTTCCCGAAGAAGGATGACTGAGGGGTTTAACTTCCTAATCATCCTTTTGAGAGAATTTAGTTTGGGGGTGCTCCATAACCCCCTCGGGTTGTAGGACAAACAAAGCATCAGGGAACCCTGGGTTGGGCCTTGCCTAAGGGCCCTGTTTATAGTTGTCTGCTTTCCCGCTTTGACATCCACCTCTGCTTGTTTTTTAGCCTTAGAAATTAGGGATTTCCTACCCAGAGTGACCTTATGGGGAGGGTCAAGTGTGAGACCACCCTCTGAGGCTCTTTCTTCCACTCCTGAGAATGCCACCCTGGACTCGGTGTTGTAAATTTTGTGCTTTACCCAAGAGGGAGGGTTTCCCTCAACACTACTCCTATAATCGTCTTTACTCTCCTATCCTTTGACTGGGATGGGTGGGGATTTAGGGGAAGGATTTTTAAATACCACTGACATGATAATTTTCTTTAAACCTACAAGGTTTGACAGTGACATATCTCGAATTCCCAAGGTTTGGGATGCCTTATCAAAGGGGAAATTGGCACAACCATATTGATAGAAGGATTTTTGGTTTCAAGGACAGGATCTGAAAAATAATTTACATTAGGAGATTCGATCTTACCAGGAAGTGGAACTTTATTAACGTTTTCCACCTCCTTCATTCTGTCTCCATACTCGATCTCTCTCCCGTCACCTTTCTCTTCTTCGTCATGGCCAACTTCCCTATCCGTCGTGTCCGCCACCTTTTTTTTTATCCAAATATTTTAGTGCTTAAAGGAACCAGCTGTAGAACTTGGACATTCCCCGATTAAATGGCCTACCTGTTGACGGCCAAAACAATGAAATGAGATCTTCCAGTAATCCAATTTTTGTCTCCAAATGCTTCTATGCAATTTTAAGAATATTTCCTCATATAACCCTCTGATATCTAATTCCACTAAATTTTTTGTGCAACATCTATCCACCTTTTGTTCCCAGTCATCCTCTAGCGCCACAAACCGTCCAAGCTTATCTCTGATTGCTTCCAGCACTGCTTTCTGGCAAAAGACCATCGAAAAACCCGACATGATTACCCATACTTGCTGCAAGTTTTGAGGTTCCCTTTCTGAATCGAAATCAACCTGCCATTTCTTCAGGATTAGCCCGGAAGGACCCCATTTCCATTTATGCTATAGTAGCTTTTGTCTATCCTCCTTCGAATTTACCTTGAACAATATCCATTCGTGAGATATAATATGGAAGAATGGCACCCGGTTCATAATAGGTTTCCAATTTTCCTCCATCCAAATTTTTATAGATGCTTCTCCAATGACCTTTCCGCAAAAACGCCCTGCTAGAGCCAGAATGAGATAATCAGGGACTTCTTCGATTCCGATATCCCTGCCAACTGATAGAGAAACCTTGTATTTTTTTGCACGTAGTCCCTTCTTTTGGATAGGGCCATTAAATTCGCCTGCCTTGTGCATACCCGCATCATTATTATGCTTCGTGGGAGGAGAATTATACTCCAGAAACTACTTTGAACCGTGCGATGGTGACGTCTTATTGAGCTGCCCCATGTTCAATTCATTAGAGCGGCATTTAAATTCATGATCCGTGTTGAAAATTGGATTCTCCGAGGAGGGACTGTCGTAATCGAATTCGTCGATAAACATAGAGCTCATTCAATTTGAACAGATGGTGTTTCTCTCTGAAAAAACCTTAAAAACTTAAGAAACAACTTGATTCTTGCGTCAGTTTCACATATGTCCTTCTTCGGATCTTCGGGCCCCACTAGCAGCAGAGCTTCCCCCCCCCAACTCCAAGCCCTATATATATATATATCCAAAGTTTGGGCGAAGTTGAAACCATATGCAACGTATTTATATATGCCACAATACATATGTTCATAAAAATACGAAGCCCACTAGTTTGACACCAGGACCTCCGTCCACCAATGCCAACGTGTTACTAATAGGAAAAGTTCCATGGCTTGAAAAGGGATCGGCACATTATTATTTTAAGTTTAAATCAAATTTGACACCCAAAAAGGGCGTGCTCTCCACGGGGCCCGAAAATCAAACTTTTGTGTATTTAATCCACGGTTTGGAGCATGATCAAGTACAATTTTGGGGTTCAAATTTTGGTGCAAAATAAGGTATAGGCACAATTCCCAAGGCAAGACCGTACATCGCCGTAGTGCTTTGTCTTGAACTATGTGCCAGGGGAGGTCCCTGTGCATATATGCAGAGTTTATACTCATTTTTCTCGATTTTTCTAGAGGAATGCACTGACAATATTAGTTTCTACAGTTGAGGGATGGAATTCAAAAGTGTCTTCAAAACACTTGTAATTTACAGTATTTGAAGAATTAATAAATCGATCACACTGGAAAGGGACCCAGAAACGTAGTCCACATTAGACAAACTCCGTTATCATCTGTTGTCTACTTTTTTATGGTTTGCTCCTTTTTATTTTATGCACTTCAATCATTTATACTCTCTTTAAAGTTTATTCATTAAAGCCTTTTTAAAAGTTAACTGTTGAAGTGAATGTACATGCAATTCAAGGTTATTTTCAGATCACATGCCAATTGAGCCAACTGATGTGTGAAAGGAAACCTTCAAGTCTAAATAAGTCTCTTAGAGTGGTTGTGCATGCCCTTCAGATTGACTAATGTGTCGGAGAAATTCATGAACTACAAGGAAAAGAAGTTTTTGCAAAAGCCCTTCTCTCTTGTTTTATTAAAATGCCAATTTTTTCACTTTTTCCCNGGAATAATGACTTATCATCAAAGAAAATAAACTTCCCAATGTGATTTGCAAGATTAATAAAGACCTCGTGCGACCATAACTCCAATGGAAAACCCTTGAGAAGGACACAAAAATGGCTACGCTGAAGGATCTCAGTCGATGGATTGAAGTCTGAGTGCCATCTCTTCAGACACAAAGACCCTTGTCCGAGCATCCAAGTTTGCCCCACAATCAACTCCGCATGTGAATCTTCAAGGAAGTGAAAAACCACCCATCTATTGACCAACATATGAACCCGAGGACAGTATGTGAGAATGGGTTTCCAATGGGTATTAACCTAGGCCAACAAATATTCCCTACTGATATTAATGAAGCAGATCTTACTAACTAATTCCCTCGCTGAAAGACTGATGAACCTACCTAGCTGAATATCTTTACCCAAGGTCATATTCACATCTTCATTGCGTTTTTTAAGTTCTTTCAAGGACTGATGAATCTTTTCCCTACCTCCCTTGCTCCTAGATGATCCTCCACCACCCTTTGGAATGGTCACCGGATCATACGATGGTCTGCTAGAGTAGTATTCATCTGAAGAAGTATAACAACAGAGTAAGGGATATGCAGTAAGCTCTAGTGGAAAGTCACCTGGGACCTCTGAAGTGGCCCCAGAAGTCATCTGGAATAGTGCCACAAAAATACCAGCAGCACACTCAAGACAAAAAAAGACAGGGAAGATAGAGAGTGGGACCCTAGCCAACCCAGAAAGACCCAAAATAATGTGAGTCAATTCCCCAAATACTCCAGAATCCCAAATAAAACTGAGCAGAGAAGACACACACTGTACAGTAAAACAATAGTATTAACTGTTGAAACTGACTAAACTGTTTTCCCACTTTTTTAAAGCATGGTTGGTACTAGAGACCCTGATAAAGGGATCAGGACTCCACGAGAATGTTAAGTTTAACCTCCAAGTCGAAAGAGACTATGCACAGAGGATCCAAATAACCACAATAGTCCCATAAATGACAGATATTGACACAAAAACCCTAGTAACTCCATAATCGAGCTGGATTTTACAGTTGACAGTTCAGACCAGAAAAAATGAGCCAGGTGATACGGTTCATAGAACCAATAAAAGCTTGTGAAAAGGGCTGCAACATATACCAAATTTTTTGTTGAAGGTGACACAACTATAGATACGACTTGTTCCTAAAAACAAAATTGTCGTTGAGCGAAAAGTATAATAATTTCGACAAATAACATATCAGTTGGACACATAAAGAAAATGCAAGACCATATTGGATCATGATCAACAATATTATAGTCACCTAATTGTGTTATTCTTGCAGTATTACAGTCATCGAACAATATTACAATCAACAATATTACAGTCTTTTACAAAATTAATGGCTTCAACAGTTGGTGGGAATGTGATTGACTATGTAATTGGAACAATTAATGGCTTC
>NWUY0300014656.1:36414-55317 GCA_004151065.3 Larix sibirica | reverse complement strand
CTCTAATATTTTAGATTAAAAGTTTCAAACTCAATAATGTGCTGAAGTTAAATTCCTCTCACTAATCTAATTTGGCTCTATGGGAATTCAACAAAGCAAACAACTAAAAGAGCCCCTTTAAGCCTCATGCAAAAGTTTAGAAAGATGGAGAAGGGTAGGTGAGTATTAATGTGCATAGAATTGAGGTTACCAAATATTTCCGAAGGTATATTTTCCCTAGTCACCTTTTGCTAATCATATTGAATAGGTTAAGTGTGACTCATGTATCATGTCATAGCCCTCTCCCACTCGAATCACAACCATATGATAGGTGGAAGTTTATAGTCATGTTATAACCGCCTTTTCCATCCTTATGACAATCATGTCCATATTTTCCTATTAGCTCACCTTTTGAGATTAGATCATGCTTATATCATGGTCTATTCTTCAAATTATGAAACGTAGTTTATTCTTAATTAAATTAATCATATTCACCTTTTGAGATTAGATCATGCTTATATCATTGTCTATGGTTCAAATTAATAAATCATAGCCTATTGTTTAAGAAATGTAATCTATTCTTAATTAAATTAATCATAATCATATTCACCTTTTGAAATTAGGTGATGCTTATATTATGGTCTAGTGTTAAAATTAAGAAATGTAAACTTTTCTTAATTAAATTAATCATATTCATTAATGTGGAGCATGGTTTTCAATTCACACCATAAAACTTTGGCATTACCATATAACCAACTTATTATACACGATATTTATAATATAATGTGTTTTTATTTAATTTCATAATACATAATTCTCATGTACAAATTAATGTTTGCATCATGGTTCATGTACATCAAAATGGCGCAATACATTCCCTTCTACATAAATTTTTGAGTGACTTTAATTCCTAAACAAGCATAAGTTTTTGTGTGACTTTATCCTAAACAACAATGACTACTTTTTATTCAGGACATCCTTTGTTTCGTAGGTTGCCTCAAGCTCACAGTACTTTCACTGGTTGATTTTGGTTCATTTGGTTATTTAATTTCATAACATGCTCACCTTCATAATAATAATGTGTCTTAGCTCAGTGTGCTAAGTACTTTCACTAGTCGATTTTGGTTTATTTGGTTATTTAATTTCATAACATGCTCACCTTCATAATAATAATGTGTTTGAGCTCAGTGTGCTAAGTGTGGAACTCTCCATTTGGATTTATTAGTGAAAAAAATAGTATTTGGGCACTAGAAAATAGAAAATTTTGGTAATTACATTTTATTTTAAGGATAAAATATTAAATATGATAGATACCAAAATGATTAGATATCAAAACATTGTTTTTTTTCCAAGAAAAAAACGTACTTTTTATTCAAGAAGAATTAAAAATACATTCTACATGGTGCATGTTGTACAAATGCCAAAATTGTGATGTTGATTGTTCATATCACTAATCTTCCTATAATTTTACCAACTATTCAACATACAGATAATTTTGAGAGTATCATTTCCAATGTACTTACATTCCATTTCACCATAACGAACCCATCAAGTAATCAATCAAGTCTACACTTGTCAAAACGTGACAAAGAAATATTACAATTCAAAAACATTCATGGACCTGGAGGAGACTAATACCCCCTCCTGAAATTCATCTTCAAATATCTAATTTTCCACCATATGTAAACCATGTTTTGAAACAGTATCACCTTGAACATTGTGATCCCTGTAGACATGTATGAAAGATACCTCCTAAAACTACCTTGAAATCACCTTCAAATGCTTAACCAATGGGGAAAAACCAATACGATGGACCTAGAGTTGATCATGCATCCATTTAATAGTGAGTGTTGAATCCCAATCCTATCAATTCATTTGTTTAGAGCCGATTTCATAAGGAAAAGTAAAGCCTTGATTTCCCAAACATTATTTGTGCCAAATCAAAGCATTACCTTATGGAGATCAAATGGAAAATACATTAGCTATCACATTAGTTCCGGTGATTCATACCAAAACAATGAATATCAAAATAATGCATTATAATTGTTAGTTACTTTAATTTTGGTTATTATTAAGCTTTCTTAATTCCTCTATTTACAATCTTGCACATAATTAATGTTTTCTAAAACATTACCAACTGCCATATGTAATATGTTATCCCCCCACAAGGGTCTGAATCCCCATCACATGATCTCCTATTGGGTTGCTTAAGGTTGTGTTCACACTCATGCTCGTGCTTGTGCTTGTGAATGCAACTCAAGTCATGGGAGACTTCGACTAAATAAAGACTCTCCACTTGCATCTTATTAGCCAAAGGTAGATTTTGTAGTAAGTGAGATGCTTTTAGAATCCACTCATTTTGATCGCTTTAGGAAAATTGTTGTTTGCTTGTGTTAATTGGAAATGTTTATATAAATATATAAATAACTATTTAACATTATTAATTATAATTTATCAACCAAAAGTGGCTTTTTCTCAAATCAACAATAATTCTAAGAAAATCNNTGGTACAAACCTTCGAACAAAATTTATCTTGCCCATAAACAATTGCATGGATTTTTTATCATGGGGCATGGGAATATGGAGTATAGCTTGTATCCTTTCAAGGTTAATCGAGATTCCTTTTTTCAAAATGATGTTCCCCATTAATCTCCCTTCTAATACATTGAATATACTTTTATTTGTATTAATAGAGATACCATATTTCCTACATCGTTCAAAAAATTGTTTGAGGTGAAAAGCATGGTCTTCTCTCTTCTTAAAGAAATCTATGACATCATCCAAATATAAAACTACACTGTGGCCGATTAATCCTCGAAAAGCAATGTCCATGGCCATTTGGAATGTGGCTCCAACATTCATAAGGCCAGATGGCATTCTTCTGTAAGCAAATGTTCCCCATTTCGTACGGAAAGTTATCTTTAGACGATCTTTTTTGGCCACTGACACTTGTTATATCCTAAAAATCCATCTAACAAGGAGAATATTTCTGAAATTGATACAAGTTGCAATTGTTTTTCGATAGGTGGAATGGGATAATTGTCTTTATATGATGCTCTATTCAAATTCCAAAAATCCACACACAATCTTATTTCTCAAAAAATTTTGCATACAGGCACAAGGTTGGCCACCCATTCAGAATGTCTGACCTTGAAAATGATCTTAGCATCCAACAACTTCTCTAATTCTTTCTGAATAATCGGCTCTAACGTAGGGTGCAATTTTCTAAGTTTTGTTGAAAATTATTAGCACCTTATTTAATTGGAATAACATGTTGGATAATGCTAGTATCATAAGTCTTCAAGTCATCATAAGTCCAAACAAAGACATCTTTGTATTGCTGAAATAATTTGATAAATTTATGCCTTTCACCTGGTGAACAACATTTCCCTAGATTGATATATTTTGGTTCTTGTTTCGTTTCCAAGTTTACCAATTCAGATTGCATGGAAGAGATATTTTTCTTTGACATTTGTCAGCCTTCGGAACTTATGCTGCAAATCAAACAGTTTCTTTAAAGTGCGCACTCATTTTGGCATAATGTTTCCATTGGGCTGATTTCCATTGCCATCTTCTAGATTTGACCAATGTATGCTTCATCAATAATCGATCCTTTGAATGTGTCTTCATCAATCAAGAAGTCAATAATTTGTTCATCATCATCGAAGACTCTCCAATTAGTATCATTATCCGGGACAGATGGTCTGAAAAGCAAGTCAATAGAACATTTATCATTAAGAGGAATTAAACGAGAAGCAGAAGTAGATAATAAATCAACGACAGAATTTTGCAACCTAGGAATAGAATCAATATTAAAAAGCATCAAAGTTTGAAATCAAACTCCATACCTCAACTTGGTACCCTTTCAAGTGTGGAGATAAGCAATAAAAAGTGTTTCTTACTTGTCAGACAATTATCTCAGAATCACCAAAAAAAATTAAATATTTAATATTCAAGTCAATAGCTTTTTTAAGTCCCTGAATCAATGCCTCATATTCAGTTGTGTTATTGGTGCATTCAAATTCTAATCTACACGAGATAAATAATATTTTCCCTTGAGGATATATAAGAACACAACTAACACCTCCTCCCTCCTATGTCTAGGAGCCATGAAAATATAAAATCCAAAATTCAACTCCTATTATATGTAAGTTAATATTTACATCTAAGTTAGTGACTAATTCTACCATATTACATTCATTTTCATCAGTCCGTGAAAATTGAAGGAGATCGAACTATGTGTCTGAATTATGACAAGTAGTTTCGACTTGATAACATCCAGGTTCCATATCCAAGAAATAATTTACCAACATCAAGTATGAAAATCTGATTGGTTCATGTTTTCCTTCTAATTCTGTCACATTGAAATTCATATGTGGCTCTCTCAATACCATAATTTGGTTTTGCTTATTTTGATAAGGTATCCACAAGTGAGACCAATTAGTAGCAAAGTAACCATTTATTTTACTTTACCAATCTCTTCTTAGTATTAATCCATAAGCCTCAGGTATATCAACCACAACTATGTCAATGAATTGACAAACCCTTTTATCTGCAACCAATCTAATTAAAACATTCTTCATCTCCCTGACAACTTTGACATCTGATCTATTAAGTTGAATGATCCGAGAGGGAGATGGAATTGGTTTTCCATTAATTTTCTTATAGATTGATAATGGCATAATGTTAGATGACACTCCTAGATCCACCAAACAATTGTGTACATTATAATTAAAAATATCAAAAGTGAGTAGAAAAGGTGGGGTCTGAGATTTTGATTTACCACCGATACTGGCTTCGTTGATCTTAGGATATGATTCAATGATGATTTGCTACTTATATTTATTAACAAAGTTATTTGCATTTGCATCTAGATCAAAATATTCCAACAATATTTTCCTTTGTTGTGGCAGATTGCACATTTCAAACAAAGATAGATTAGCTTTAATTTTCTTAATATCTTCAAGGATATCATAACCCATATTGTGATTTCCTCTAATATTTCCACCTAAAACATGATTGTTTAATGAAGGGGTTGTTTCTTTATAAGTCAGAGAAGATGATCCTTTTATAACTTCCGAGGGATTGTTAGGTCTTTTCTATATCATTCTTAGTGGTGGTTGAGTTACATCATTATTCTTATTTTGATTTTTTACAGCAGCATTACTTGTTTTTCCTTTTGGGAGTGATATGCTTTGATCTTCAACTGGTCCTTTACTTGTATTTGCATAATCAATAGATGAGACTTGTAGATTTTGTATTTATTCTATCTCTTCTTCATCTTCTAAATCAAGACTCGGTGCCCAGTACCATAAAACCTATGTGGTTTCTTCATTATCATCTATTGTTTCATTTTATTGAACTTTATCATCATCTTCGTGATCTAGAAGTTGTTTATCCAATAGTTGATTCATCACTATTGTCATGGAATTTATCCATTGTGGACAAGTTTTCTCAGAATGATTTTCTTGATGAAATGAACAAAAATGGTCCATGCCAACTTCATTTAAATTAAGAAATGATGCTTCATTTGTTGGAGGTTTTGGACTTTCTTCTCTTTTATTGTAAAAAGGTTTGAAAGGTTTTATTGTGGACGAACTAGTTCCCTTTTCTTTCCCCAAATCCACTATCTTATTAGATACTTTTTTAACCAATTTGACCGCACATTCTAAATCAATTGATTGTTCTTCAATGGGCTTCGTCAATAACAATGGTTTCTTGGAATTCAAAGGATTTGATTATGTTTCTACATCATGTTTCACAATACTATTCATGTCTGTTTCGACCTTCTTAGCTTCTTCAAAATTTTCTTTCAAAGTAATTTTGCATTATCTCTTAACAAACATGGCTAGAGAAGGATGTAATGTCGTAGTGTAATATTTAATTAACGATTCTTTAGTAGGTTTTGTAGCAGCACTAAACTTATTCAAAACAGTAGTAAATATTTGATTGAAATCCTGTACTTTCTCCTTTTTATCCATCTTAAGAGATAGTAACTCCTTCATAAGTGAAGCTAAGTTTCGGTGTTCACCAAATTTACTCAAGAAGACTTTTTCAAAACTATCCCAATCAGTTATAGAACCAGTTTGTAAACTAAAGAACCATGATGAAGCATTAGGTTCAGAAGTATAAGGAAATAGACGACAAACCACATCTTCATGCTCTACATCCAACAAATTTAAATCCAAATATAAACTCTTCAAATGATCATATGCAAAAATTCATTTTTCGATATCAAACTTATAAGGTAACACCCGCTCCGGATGTTTAGGAAAATCATGTAAAGGAGCGGGCAAATTCAAAGGTCCTATGGTCCTCCAAGCCGGTGTTTGATTAGCATTATGAGCCATATTAGAAATACGAGGAAAATATGGAGGTGACTATACGTTTTGAGAAGAATTTGATTCAGGAGAAGATGGTATCAATTGATCAATAAGTTCTGGTATTTCTTGCAAAGATAAATCAACCAATTCTTCAAATGATTCAACAAGAACCGACTCCTTGTTTTGTATATCTCTCTTTATAGGATCTCACCTTCTAGGAAATAAAGGAATTACTAGTAATCCTTCAATATTTTTTAAGTAAGATATGGTATATCTTCTAAAATGATCTACTTCTTAATGTGGAACAACATATAAAGTCTCAATGTGCTCAGTTTCAAAATTAGTATTTTCCTGATAATTAGTTTCTTGTTCAATTTAAGAAATAAAATCTTCCGGTTGAGATGTTTCAAATGGAGACCCAGAGAAATTTCCTCGAGAGAAAGGACTTCCTCTACCAACCATACAATGGATTCCCTCCTTCTAGCACCAAATCTGTTGACACCTATAAAAATCCTAGCATCGACAGTAGGGATTCTCCCCAATGAAAATTTCCAATTAGACTATTCAATATTTGGAATGGGGAATCCATCCAATTTATGGTCCAACTACTGTAAGATACGTTTTGAGGTGAGTTTATTGGTTAGGACCCGATCTACTGTTTACGTTTCACAATTATGTATGCAAATGTAAGACCTTAATTCTAGAAATGCAAGATCATATCTAATCATGTTTGACAGGCAGATAGAGGCCTCACAAAGTTTTACTAAAATGCATATTTTAAATCTATCTAATCTAACCTATCCTTGCAAGGAGCAAACTGAAAGTTGGAGTAATGACTGCAATTGTTTATTACAACTTCAACAGTTAACTATTCAAATAAATGTACTCACAATCACAATATAGCATTCACATAAAGATAGCTTTGGTATAGCGTTAATTCATTCATTACTTATAATCACATAGAAAAATGCATTTCATAATCATAAGCAGTAAAGGCTTCACATACCATTATAGTAATCCAATATAATAGGAAAGATCTAACAACATATAGATGAACAAAATGAAGAAATAATTCTGCACATTCATTCATGTAATCCCATGCAACAATCCATGTATGCCTTCACCCAACAAAATAATCATTTCTCATTAGAAGAAAAATATTTTTCTTACAAGATGGTACTAGTTCACTATTACACCATCCAAAAGCCCCTTTCTATTCTATTCTCTCTTATTTATCTTTACAAAAAAATTCCTGACATGACTTATCACTTCATATCCCCCCCAACTCTTGGTTTTCCAAAATTTGTCCTTTTGTGGCTACAATCAAAATTAACTGAAATAAAATAAAATTACAATATTACATCACTCAGCTTGTATGTTCTCTTGACTTTGGATGTAGTTATTCCAAAGATCACTTTCATAAGATATTATGTTTAGTTGTTGAGGCTCTAATAATTTCAAAGCTACTTCATGGACATATAATTATTTAACCATATTAATCATCCCCTTTACTACAACTTTGTGACCTCCTTAAAAATAGGCATTCATAGTAGCTCGTCCAATATGTTGTTGAAGGTCTTCTGTAGTGAGTGAGTCCAGCTTCTTTATGTAAGCAATGTCTTCATTCAGGATATTTCTTAACTCTGCTAGACGTTTCTCCTTTGGTGTTAGCTCGCCAATGGCATTAGGAGGTGGAAGATGACATTTCTCAAATGCTTTGTAGATGGTTTGATAAATATCTTCACACTTTGTGACCAACTTTTGTACTTCATTTTGTATCTTCTTCTTTGACTTTTGACAACTCTCCAAGACTGATATGTCCAATTTTAGCTCAATCGTGGTTTTTTTTGGCATATGCGCAGGAATTTCCTTGGCTTTACCCTTCCAGGCAATTAACTTCCTCATTTTATCATATGTCCCTATTAATTTCTGCTTTACAGTTGAAGCGTCTTCAGAAATCTGCTTCAATCTGGGAACCATTTCCTTCAACTCGTAAGTTTGCTATGTGCGCAATTCTTGAAAGTGAAACGATTCTCTGCAATTAAGAAGCATACTCATAAAATGGTGTTAGGTCTTGTGTTTGTGCATGGGCATATTTAAGTTGCTCCATCAAGGATTCCTTCTCTCTCATTAATTCAGCTATCTAAGCTTGCAAATCTCCCTTTTCTATCGCCAAAGTCTCTATATGCTAGTCTAGTTGAGTTTCTTTTTCCTCTAACTCACTTATTAGAACTCAGAATTCAGCCTTCTCACCTTCCATGATTACTAACTATACATTCATCGAGTCTTTTTCATCTTCAAGACTTTGTGCAGTCTACAAGATTTTATCCTTTTCTAACTCCAGAGCATTCCATTGTCTTCTCATCTCTATTCCTTCACTGCGAGCTTGTACCAAATTTTCCTTTAGTTTGATCATCTTGGTTTTAATCCTTTCTAAATCTTCAGTCAACTTGTCTATATTATATGCATTTTCTTGAGCAGCAACAACATTGACTGAAGCTAAGAATTTTGGATTTTTATGCGTTCCTTCCATCACTGTGCTTTCCTGCATGGTTACAATTTCTAGTTGTGTAGTTGTCTTCAATATTTTCTCTGTTCTTTTCATATTGGTCTCTCTCTTTGGGTCAAAAACTACCGTCTCGAGTTTTTCAACCGAGTGATGATTTGACGGCGTAATTGGTGTGAGTCACTACTGCATATGGACAAAAATCCGATGGTTGTTCGTCATATTATTGAGATAATGCCAACAGTTAACTGATGAACACAACCTCCAACAATCATTAGTGTAATTTAATCGGCTATTCGACACTTGATTTTTCGTCAGATATCCGACATCATAAACATCGAACAACCGACATTTATGGGAACTCAATCGAGCAATGATTTTTGATGATTTTTTGTGTCTAACATCAGATATCTGACGGACCTCCGTTGACTACCTGATGCGAGTTCATCGGCTAACCGATGCAATATATTTGTCGACATGTCAACTATCCGATGTGCATTCATTCGATATCCGGTGTCGTTCCATCGGGTAGCTGATGCAATAGTTTCGTCAGCCTATCGGCTACCCGATGCTTTTTCGTCTACTAGCCGATGCGGTTTCGTCGAGAACCTGATGCAATAGATTTGTCCAATTGTAGGATAACCGCTGTAAATACGGTTGGGTAGTAGATGAGATATCGTCGGATACCCATCGGCTAACCCATATAAATTTGTCAGTGTCCGATGAAGTTTCGTTGGGTATCCGATGTTTGTTCCTTTTTTTATTGTCACTCGTCCGATGAGGTTCAATTATTGAGTGTCAGAAAAATGACATATGTTCATCGGATAGACGATGCACAACCTCGGAATTAAAGTGGCCTTCCCATCAATTCTCCCATGGATGTGTTGTGGTTCCGACGCAGAAAACTGTTGTATATCTGATGAAGAACTTTCCTAAAAGAAAAAAAATTCTAGTGGAACCTTGGTGCAAAAACAAACTCTATTTTGTACATCGGGTACATATATGATGTGGAATTTTGGTACTTAATATATCTCATTACAGATGTATAATCTTTCTTAGAAGCATACTATGTTCATTAGGAAGGAACACCATGTGTGGCATGGAATTTATGTTTCATCCCTTTAAACCTATTGGGATTTTAGAGTGCTTACTACATATTTTAGATCAAATTTTTTTGGCAACTCATCAACTTTTTACTTTTAAACTTACCACTAGTAGTTGCGGGTACTAGTCGTTCGTCACTTACACAAAAGGTAACTTTACACATGTTGCTAACACATGATCATATGTCAAGAAGGGGTAATAGCTTGATTCATAGAAAAGAAAGAAAGCATAGATCATGGCAAATCATTATTTCAAATAGTGAGGTTAGGTAAAAGGAAGTAGTAAAAATAGAGTTAAATAGAGTGGAGATAAATGAGACACAAATATAATAAGTTTGTAGATAACGCAATGGACATAGGAATATTTGAATGGCCTAGTATTCAAGACAATTTATGAAAAAACTTATAATTATCAAATAGAATCTATCTCCAATTGTTGAAATTTGGGTTATGATAGGGTTTGAGGTAAGAAAATTACAAAATTTTATACTTTGATGCATAAAGCAAAAANGGCATGGAATTTATGTTTCATCCCTTTAAACCTATTGGGATTTTAGAGTGCTTACTACAAATTTTAGATCAAATTTTTTTGGAAACTCGTCAACTTTTTACTTTTAAACTTACCACTACCAGTTGCGGGTGCTAGTCATTCGTCACTTACACAAAAGGTAACTTTACACATGTTTCTAGCACATGATCATATGTCAAGAAGGGGTGATAGCTTGATTCATAGAAAAGCAAGAAAGTATAGATCATGACAAATCATTATTTCAAATAGTGAGGTGAGGCAAAAGGAAGTAGTAACAATAGAGTGAAAATAAATGAGACACAAATATAATAAGTGTGCAGATAACACAATGGACATAGGAAGATTTGAATGGCCTCGTATTCAAGACAACATATGAAAAAAAACTTATAATTATCAAACAAAATCGATCTCCAATTGTTGAAATTTGAGTTATGATAGGGTTTGAGGTAAGAAAATTACAAAATTTTATACTTTGATGCATAAAGCAAAAAAAAAAAAGCTAGATCCAGAACAATGTTGATGTAATCATTTAAAACATAATTCTCATCTATTTCAACTTCAACACTCCAATGGTCACTGTGTTAAAGTTGGTCCTTTCGATACAATTTATCAAATGCAATATACAAAACATGAACAATAACAATAGTACCATACAAAACAAACCAATAAACAGCAACTGATAAACAATAACAATGCTGGTTTAGATCTCCCTTATACTCGGACACTTTTGGAATCAAACCCTGTCACTGTAAGGACAAGTCACCAAAGGAACAAATGATATACCTTGATATACCTTGATAGAGAGAGAAAGGTTAGAGTGTTGTAGGTTAAGGTTAGACACATACGTTAGTAAACAATATATCTCAGTCAAGAAAAGTGTAGACCCCAATAGTATAGCAGCAGTGATACTCATCCCCAACCACAATTAGGCATCCTAAAAGGTCACAACTCCCTTTAGTAGACTTAATACCATCATTGGAATGTCATTTAGGGCTTAACACAGACATGGCTCATCTAGGATAGGGAAACATAGTCCACGGTCAAGCTTGGGAGGGTCAATACATTCCACGACCAACTAGGAAAGAGTCACTGCAGTCCATATCCAACTAGGAGAGATCATGCACAATCACAACCCAGCTAGAATAGAGACAACACAATTACAAACTAGCCCAAAGGGCATCCAAACAGTCATGACCTGCTAGGAGAAGGATAACACGGTCACAGTCAGCCCAAAGGGAATCCAAATAGTCATGGCCTGCTAGGAGAAAGCTAACACAGTCACAGTCAACCCAAAGGGAATCCAAACAGTAACAACCCAGGAGGAAGGTGTCACGACCCAGCCTTAAAGGCTCCCAACAACCATGGTTCAGCAAAGAGATACCACGGCTCAATTAGAGGGTGGGCCCACAATCACAGCCCAGCCTGGGAAGGTTGTTAACACAGTCAAAACATATTTAGCAGCCCCAAAATAATGATTCCCATGCTAACCGTACAAAAGCAGCCCACAGAGATGAACACGACCCACATAACCAACAGCAAAATGGTCACGGATCGGTCCAATATAGTCACGACCTGCCTAGAGGTATCACGAGCAGCTCACGAATCGGTCAAATGAGCAAGATACAGTCACAGATCAACCTAATACAGTCACAACTTGCTAGGACAAGGAAACCACAATCATGGTTAGCCCAAAGGGGATCCAAAAATAGTCATGGCTTGCCCAAAAGGAGATAGAAGCAGCAAAACCCAAAACATCCACTCAAAGCAGCAGTAAACCTAGGCGTCAAGTACAAACCAGCAGTAACAAGTTCTAAAGCAGACAAGGATCAGATCTGAACTTTATAGTCAACAAGTTTTAGTTGACTCTAAATTAATGACTATCTATCTCTAGAAGATTTAGAGATGTGATGAACTAGTTAATCCTATATTTCCAAGACCCCTCCATCAACAAAATACTCTAGATATTTAATAGGTGAAACTTTTTATGTACACCCCCCCATAATGTAGTTTCCTGAAGCCAAAGCATAGCCTAAATTTTGACAAACTTAGCTTCCGGTAAAGGCTTTGTAAATATATCAAAAATATGATCATCAATTTTGCAATAGACGAGTTGGACAAGAGAATCTTGTTTCAATTGTCTTAAGTAATGAGCATGAAGTTCCACATGATTCATATTTCTATGTGCAATAGGATTTCCAACAATTTGTATTGCATTTTGATTGTCACAAAATATTACATTCACTAAGTTGCTAAAAATCCAATCTATCTCAAGATTTGTTGAATCCATACCACCTCTGTGCCAACATTAACTACACCATAATATTCAACTTTTTTAGTTGAAAGAGAGACCACCTGCGGATTTTTGCAAGACCAAACCAAGGGTCCAAAACTAAGACAAGACACATAGGCAGATGTTGACTTCCTTTCATCGTCAACCTTGGCCCAATATGATTTGGTGTAACTGACCAATGGGTCTATGGTATTGGTGTAATATTTTATACTAAGTTGATAAGTTCCCTTGATATAACGAACAATTCTATTTATGGCCTTCCAGTGACTTTCTTGAGGATCCTGGATAAAGTGAGAAACCACACTAAAAACAAAGGAAATATTAGGTCAATTATGAGTTAAATAAATCAAACTACTAACCATTTTTCAATAGACAGTTGCATCGACTCATCACAAGTCAAATTCCTTTGTCAACTTTACTCCCAACTGAAGGGTGTAGCATAGGCTTTACAGTTGTTCATATTAAATATTTACAAAATATAAATTACATACTTAGGTTGAGAAATAAATATATAGTCATTGATATGTAGAACTTGAATATCCAAAAAGAAAAGTAAGAGACCAAGGTTGGTCATTTCAAAGGTATCATCCAATTGTTTCTTCAACCCCAATATCAATTTATATTGTTGCTACTAATGACTAAATCATCGACATATAATGCAACAATTAAGGGTTCACCATTTACATGTAAAACATATATGTTTTAATCTAATTCACAACATTTCAAACCAAGATTGATAAATAAACAAACAATCTTCTCATACCAAGCACCAGGGGCCAATTTCAAACCATACATGGATTTCTCAAATCAATAAACAAGAGTAGAATCCTTCTCAAAACTAGGGGGTTTCTCCATATAAATATCTTCAATTATATCTCCATGAAGAAAAACACTTTTGACATCCTTTTGATGTACCTCCCATCCTAGTCGAGTAGAAAGTGAAAGAATCAGTTGACCGAGTTCATCTTTGCAACATGGGAAAAGGTTTCAATTTAGTCAATGCCTTCTTGCTAATAAAGACCCTTGAAAACCAAACAAGCCTTATGTCTTTCAACAACACCATGATATGTGAATTCGGTCTTGTAGACCCATCAACATTTCATTATATTCTTTCCTTGCGATTGAGGAACTAAATCCCATGTTTTATTCTTCATCAAGGAATGATATCCTTCAACCATGGCGCTCTCCCATTTTTGTCAACCATGTGTATCTACATATGTATCTGGATCGCATGCCTCTAGAACACATACCATCAGAGAAACACTTCCACATTGCTTTTCACTTCTAACCCTCCTTGATTCGTTAATATCTCTTACATTAGCTTCGACAGCTACAAATTTCCCAGCATTCCAATGGGGTAGATAATAATTTTGAAATGAGGAATTTCCTATATCAATCAGTTTGCCAGAAGGTCAACCAGTGGTTCCAAAGGTAGTTGATTCCATCGTTACCAGTTAAATACAAGTAGAGGCAGGAAGGTGAGTCCATTGTCTAGTTGAAATTCCAAAATAGGGTTCAATTGATCCTATTTCTCTCACAATTTCAAAATGATCACCGCTCATAAAACTGGAAGAGGAATTCAACAATTTGATAATTGAGGTGTTGTCATCAAAGTCAAGATCCCTTGGAATGATGATATGTTGTTTGACTATATCAAACAGGATGTAGGACTTCAACTCTCCAGAGTATCCTATCATGATGTAAGCATGGCTCTTTGCATCCAATTTCTTTTTGTAGTCACTTCGGATGTGCAACCATGCAATACATCCAAATGTTCTAAGGTGACCGACAAATGGTTTTCTTCCTATCCATTTCTCGATAGGAGTAATATTAAGGACAACTTTACCTAGAATAAGGTTCAAAAAATGGTTCAAACAATAGACAACTTCTACCTAGAAGTCGACCAATCTTTGGCTTGAAGCAGACAACGTTCCATTTTGAACAAGGTTTGATTTTTCCTTTCGCAACTCCATTCTACTTAGGTGTGTGAGGTGCATATCTCTGCCAAGAGACTCCATTTTGAGATAGATAGTTTTCAAAAAAAAATCCCACATATTCTCCATCAGTTTTTTATCTTAAACATTTCACAAGTCGATGCAATGATTTTAAGCTAATGCCCTAAATTCCTTGAAATTTTCAAATACATGACTCTTATTCTTCAAGGAATATACACAAGTGTACTTGGAAAAATCATCATTCAAGGTTACAATATACCTCGCACCTACTAGTGATGGTTTGTTCATGTAACATAGGTCACTATGAATCAATAGGGGGAACAATTTTAGGTAGTTTAGAAACCATGTTATTTTTCACCATTAGTTTCAAGCTTCAAAAAATTAAATGTCTAAGTTGTTTAAGCCAAATTTTGTTTCGATCATCAGTCTAAGGTATGAGTGCAGTTGATCATGTTTCTCTTTTGGGAACATCATGGAACTTATAAAGTCCATCTTTGGGATCAAGGAACACTTCAACAATAATTTCTCTATTATTCACATCTTTCACAACAAATTGATCTATCCATAATGCAACCTTTTTGCTAGTTTGGGTAAGTTGGCGTATTGGCAACAAATTTGCACTCAAGTTGGGTACATGATACACATTGGTGATTACACCATGTTGATATTCAATGTCACCACAACCAATAAAAATAGTGCATAATCATCTACTACAAATATTTTCCTTTATGTAGCTTTGCTTAAGGAAGAAAAGAGGAAAGCATATTTTGCAATATGGTGTGTACAACCAAAATCAACTATTCACTCACTATGGGTAGTATGAGCATGTAGGGATTGAGAAGCACTAATAGAAAATGTATAATATATTGTCTTTCATAGCTTTTGGAATTTGGTGCTCAGCATTGGTCAATCAACTAACCAATATGTTTTCTTCAAGTTTCTTGAACTTCTCTTCCATATCATTGTTATTCTTTAGAAAACCTTCTCCATGTGTCCCAATTTCCCACAATAGTGACAAGTCTTCATCTTCATGTATTTCTTAGTCAAATTCAACTCATCACACTTCTTCTTCTCATTCTAGTGGATGTGTTCTCGGCCTTTCTCTTAGTTACACTATAGACCCCTTTCTCTATAGTTATGTCGACCTTTTCCCTTTAATAGATGGGGCTATTGCTTGACATTTAATTTACCTGCATCAAACAATTTCTTATATTCCCTAACCAACAATCCATAGAAAGAGTCAAATGTATAGTCCTTACTACCTTATTTTCTAGATGCACAACTAGCATGGAACATCTAACATAATATATCATAGGGTGCCTTAAAATATATTAGAACCAATTCAATGAGCTATCCATATTTCCTTAGAAATTCCTTGCTACATTCACCCAATTTCAAATGTAACTCCTTGACATGAGCTAAATAATCCTCAAGACTTTTAAAAGAGAGGGGATCCAAAGAGATCAACTCTTTCTCAATACACATAGCCTGACTTTTGTCGAATTTATCAAATAGATTCTTCAGTTTCTTTGAGACAACTTGAGGAAAGTCAATCCTACTTGTATGAAAGAAAATATCCCTCCAAATGTAGGTGGTAAGCACTCCTGCCTCATCCTTCTTTCCCTCGAGGATGAACTTAATTTTTCATCCTCTAGATCTGGGATTGTGATCTTGGTAAACTGCCAAAGAGCATAACTTTTCAGCAAGGTCTCTATATCTTCAGCCCATATTCCAAAGTTGTGACGATTCAATATCATAGGTTCTTGCTTGGAATCCATAATGTTAATCTGACAATTTAAACCATGATAAAAATTTACAATTTGTAATTCAAAACCTAAAGTCAATCATAGATAGATCCGACTCAATAGAGCATGTCCATCTAACACCTCAAAAGACTTGTAGACAACATGTTGTGATTCATACCAATGATTTTGATACCTTGTTGGAGAAACTAGGGAATTAGAAATATTGGAGAGATTACAAGAAGAGATGGTGTTAATAGACATCATTTTAACAATTAAACACAACATAGCATAATCAACAATACAACAAAATGCATTGTTCATTAACCCCAATTCACCATATTTTTTATGTGTAAGTAAGCATGAACTGTACTATAACAAAGCAAAGATCATCATAGCTATACATATACAGTTCCAAACATTGGGTGTGTTCCAGAGATACAACCCATTTGACTCCATCAAAAACTTAAAATAGGAACTAGACTCTTTAAATGGTCCATACAGTCTTCCATAGTGAAACAAAAACATAAACATCTTCTCGACTATATATAAACCTCTACTAACCGAGACTAACACTAGAACTATCAACCAAAAAACAAAACCATATAACATACTCAGACTTGGCCCATTGTTAGATATTCATCATCACTCGACCTCTTCTCTGAAGCAGCATGTAGGGAAATTAGAACATTGAGCATAATTGCATCTTCAGCCAAGATAGCAGCCTCCTTCCGAGCAAACTCAGTGCAAGCAAGGATGGAAATCAAGAAGTCTATCCAATAAGTCAATCGTTCTGTTCTGAACACCATATCTGTAATATCCCATCGACTATCGAATCTGTAATATCCCATCGACTATCGAAAACCAGACTAAACATAGCAAGGGGCATTTGATCATTGAGAGAGGAAGGATCAGAGTCACCAAAAGCAAGCAGGCTCAAGCAGGGAGCGGTGCGGTGAGTCTCCAGAGTGACCAGGAAACCCCTGAAGAGTGAGAATTCCATTTATGGTCCTTCATAGTGATAGACATCGTCGCGCGGACCCCAAAACCCAAAGGAATTGTCGTCCATATCAATCCATTCAATTTTGCAACCTCCATTGAAATGATTGTCCTAGAGGTCGAGCGACTCAGGCATGGTGTAATTATCGTCCAAATTAGGGTCCATCCCAGGCATGGGAGACCTGGAGACAGTTTCTATACTAATAGAACGATGTGCAGAACGGAAACATGCTCCAGTATCCCGATGAGAGAGGCCTCTCAAGTGAATTTGAGGTATGAAGACAAAGAACCCAAACACCAATTTGAAACAAATTGAGGAGGAAATGAAATAGTGGAGCCAAAAATTTCCAATTTGTTCATAAACTGGAATTTGTCCACCATTACTGCAATTAAGGATGTAATTTATTTCAGGCAGATACATCCTGTCATCCTCAGTCTGAACTATGAGAATCACCATTACATAGTCGTCGTCCATCACATCCCCTGCATTTGAATGTCTAATACCGGACCTCACCATGAATGCGAAACCAAATCGGCCAACCTGAACTTATACCTCGAATCAGCGTGGGAGTGCGTGCCAACTCCTGGCCATTCCCATCATGAGCCACATCCATCTTTTCAGCTCCCTGATGACACCCCATCCAGGAAAATTTGCCATATTATTCACACTATAAGGTCATATTTTTATAGCATGCATATCTAACAAACTCCCTTGAAGTGAGGAAGAGTGTGTCCACATTCTTGGGTCATAGCACATAACAATCTCCTTAATGTCTTCCCTATTTGTGCTATCGACGACAATTATGTTCTAACTACCTCACTAGTTGGTCATTTAGTTGACTCCTTATTTAGTCGATCAATTCGAATAATCGATAGCCTAGTAGGATCTTCATAAGATCCAAAGTTTGGATGACCTAGCAATGCCTATTGTTTCAACATATGAGAGATCATGGTCATCAATTGGAGTAGTGGATTGCCCCACTTTCATTTACAATAAGACAATCTTGGTCTATATTGCTACCATGTTTTTCTAATTCATCCATTGTGGATTTGTTGATACAAAGGACATGGAAAAGAGAGCCCTTTTGGATGTTCTTGATAAATGATCAAGCTCTCTAGATAATGCATGAGAGAAAGGGGGAGAGTAGATTGTGTTGAGTCCTTTCAATGCACTAATTAAGCATAGATTCTCCTAGTACTGATATAAACTCATGGGTTTGGGAGGTGAGTAAATAAAGAACTTTCTAGAGTGCCAAGGCTAATGCTTCATTGTTTGAGGTTGTTCCCAACCCCTATGCAAAATAGGCTACCTGATGTACATCGAGGCCAGTGATGAACCCCTTATGCATGGCACCCTTGTTGTGGTCATGGTATTATTTGGAATCTTATGATTTCTTTTTAAGAGAGATAATACATACATACACATACACATACACATACACATACACATACACATACACATACACATACACATACA
>NWUY0300014656.1:21828-32658 GCA_004151065.3 Larix sibirica | reverse complement strand
CTCCAATGGCCTAGCACCAGCTTGTTTCTTTGTTTTTCTAGCCTTTGTCCATACCCTAGACATACTGAAAAGTTTGATTTTTTTCAAGGAGAATAAAAGACATCTTTATTAAATAAGAAAAGATGCGACAAACAAAGTCATACAAAACTAAGTCAGACTGGTAACTCCCCGCCAACAGGGTATCACAAATCCAAAAGAAACGACAGGTGCTTATACCCCCTAGATGAAGGATCAATACAGAGCCATTATTAGCCAGCAAGATTCGGATCAATTCCGGAGTCACCATATAGCCAACCAAAAAAACGCAGAGCTGGAAATACCCCACTACTGGGATTCTAAAACCAAAATACCGGTTTCGTTACCAACAGATAAATCAACTAAACAGAACTATTGATAGCTGGCAGATGCCCGAACAAATTCGGAAATATCAATCGTCCCACAAACACCACCACGTCAGATGAGTGCAACGACCTGTCAGATCACAAAACGAAGGTACAGCGGGCATCACCCAAATGGCAGTAACTCATCTGTGACTAGCTCACTCTCATTGAATTCCAAGCAGCGGATAAAGCCATCCATTTCACCCAGCGCTTGTTTGGACAAACCAACCGCCTGCGAGTTGTAGCACCTCCGAATGTGAGTGAAAACCAAATCTCCGACCCTATGAATCAAACAATACACCTTCACCAACCAGTGCTAAATAGAGAGAGGACGCAGCACAGATCCACCACTAGCCCAGTTGATGACACACAGCGAATCTCCGAAAATGTGGGAAAAGCGTAAGTTACGGTTCTCAACGAACCAGAGAAGACCCCATTACACCAGTAGCTCCGCCCGAGTATTGGTTCCCCTCCCGGCACTCATCCTGAGATGAAAGTAGTGTCTGTCCGACAATTTAATCACCATACCTGCCCCGTAGATACCCTCCTGAGCAGTGCCGTCGAAAAAACCAATAGGATACACACCATGACCAACAGGCAATGGCGGATTTCCACAAAGATCAAGAACAGGGGCACACTCCCCAAAGAAGTCCAGGGATAGGATCCTCGCCACCAATAGCACCAAATCATGCTGGATGCCATTGAAAATCAGCTGATTGCGCGCACACCACACTTCCCACAGTGTGAAGAACGCAATAAAGGAAACTTTCTAGGACTGCTCAAAGCAACCTTCCAGGTTAGCCAATACCGAAACCCGGTCCCAAGTAGGCAGGATCTTCCATCTGTCACACAAACACGACCACACCTGCTGAAAGTATTCACAGCTCCCGAAGAGATGATTTATCTCCTCTCCCTCCCTCATGCACATCATACACACACCCGGGCCACAAAAACCATGCTTCTATAGAATATTCCAGGTAAGAATTCTACTGTGAAGTAGGAGCCACATGAAACAGCTTATCTTCGAGGGAATTTTATCGTTCCAAATCAAGAGCCAACACCCCGGCACCCTCTGCTCATTCACGCCCCCCATCAGACAATCATATGCTAAGTTAGCCGATACTGTTCCTAGTAGGGGATTAGCAGCCCAAACTAAACAATCAGGTTCCTCCAAAAGGTGTAACCCAGCTCTTAACAAAGCGAGCTTATAACCATTCCATTCCTCCTCCAAATCCACGGATAAATCAGTGATCTCCACCAGCCTCCACTGGTCAAGGTAATCCTCTGACTGAACCCATATATGACTTAAAACGAACATCTCTCTATCTTGCAGCGCCTTAATGAGATCAGCCAATAACCGATACCCATCGTCCATACCAACAATACGAGCAAAGCCAATGGAAATCATGTTACCCCGACCCACCTTCCAACTGAGAGAGCTGTTGATTATGGGCATCGATTTTAATAAGCTATGCTAGATAGGTGAACCTCTGCTACCTATAGCCTTGTCGGTGCCCATCCATGTACCAATCTCCATCCCATTGAAATACTTGGCCCGAATAGTGGCTCCCCACAACCCACACTCAAAGAGGCTTCTCCACAGGTTCTTAGCACAAAGGACCAGATTAAATTTTCTCAAGTCTCTAATGCCCCATCCTCCCCTCAACTTAGGTTTGAATAGAAGTTTCCAACTGGCCAAATGGATTTTGTGAGACCCAGTCTGACCACCCCACAGAAAATCAAATAATACCTGATGTAGCTTATTCACAATGTTTACGGGGACCACAAAAAGCCTGAACCAATACACTGGGATTGCTTGCAGAATAGACTGTACCAGAATTAACCGGCCTCCCAATGTTAACCAGCGAGACGACCAAGAGAAGACACGCCGGGCTACCTTTTTAATCAACCATAGCCAGTCCTTCCTCCCAAGCGGTCCAGGCCTAATAAAGAATCCAAGGTGCCACAGACCATCGTCGAGATTGACGTGTTTGTATGGAAACAAATCAGTCATAAAATCGCACAGGGAAGAATTGAAACACTAAAACAAAAAAGAAGATTTATGAACATTAACGCTCAGACCAGAGGCATCATAAAAAATTTCCAGGATAGAATGGAAATGCAGCCATTCTTATTTAGATCCCTTCCCATAGAGGAGAACGTCGTCAACGAATAGAAGGTGGGTAATAGATAAAGTTCTAGCCACTTTAACTCCAAAGATAATCCCCCCTGCTCTGGCCTTATGAATCAACTGACTGAGGCCCTCCATAGCCAAGATAAAGAGATATGGGGATAGCGGCCACCCCTGCCTGAGCCCTCTATTCCCATGAAAAAAATTGGTAGGCGCTCCATTGATGAGCATTGCAAAACTAGCAGTGGAGAAGCAAGCAAAGATCCATTTAACCACCTCAGCCGATAGACCAATCTGGATTAGGATGAAACGAAGAAAATCCCAATCCACACAATCATAGGCTTTCTGCAGATCAAGTTTGAGAATAAAAGCATTCAGCTTCTTAACCTTGATGGAATGCAGGCATTCCTGGGCCACCCCCACTGCATCCATGATTTGTCTATTCTGCAGAAATGCGAACTGTTCCCAGTACACGAACCTTTCCAGAATCGGTTTGATGCAGTCAGCAATGACCTTAGAAATAATCTTGTAAAAAAGATTGCACAAGGAAATGGGATGGTACTCATCAAAACTTAGCGGGCTTGTCCACCTTCGGGATCAAAGTAATAAAGGTCTTGTTCAACTGAGTAGGAACCCAAGCCCTGGAACGAGATTCATCAATGGCCAAGGTCAACTCGTCCCCCAGGATATCAAAAAAGTGCAGATAGAGCTCCGAGGGAATCCCATCCGGGCCAGGACTTTTACCACAGCAGAATCCTTTCAAGATATTTAATACTTCCTCTTTGGTGACTGGCCGTTCGATCACCCTAGCCTCGTCTTTGGAAAAATACCGAGGTAAGTTCCTGACCGTGTCCAGTTGACTCAAGAGTCCGGGATCCTTCGATTTAGAGTAAGTTCCCCGGAAGTGATCATAAGCTACCTCCTTAATGGAGCAGTCGTCAAACACCGGGTTGTTATCCTTATCCTCCACATCCCAAATAGCATTCTGGAGGCGTCTCTGATTGGCAAAGCGCTGAAAATATTTAGTGTTACAGTCACCCGCTGCAAACCAGATGGCTCGACTCTTCAACCTCCATTCGTCCTCAATGAGTAAGAGGATCCGCTCCTTAGACACAAGAAGCTCAGCCAGATACACCCGCTGCTCCACCGATATCGGATAAAGGTCCGAATCAAAGTGGAATTTACATATCTTAGCCTCAATATCCTCCAATTCTACCAAATCCCTTGACTTTTTACACTTCGCCCACGACCAAATCAGGGGTCTCAGCAAATGAATTTTATGTGTAAAACCAACCAACGAAGGGGCTCTGTCAGCTAGGGCCAACTTCTCCCAAGTCTCCCGGAACCACTCACAGAAATCAGGATCCTTTAACAGACCCGCATTGAACTTGAAAGGATAGTTAGTAGGTCTATTCCCAAAATCTAATTGCAAGATAACAGCCTTGTGGTCAGATATGCCCACAACATGAGACCACGAGCGAACCTTCCCCAACTGTTCACCAAGGACCTCCGCCATGAGGAATCGATCCAACCGCTTGCCAACATAGGCAGCCCCACATCTCTCGTTAGACCAAGTCGGATACAAAATGTTGGGAACCACATCCACCAGATGAGATTTATCGAATAAGTCAGAGAAAAAAGCAGCCAGTGGGTCCAACACTTTAGCAGACCCCCACACCTCATCTAGGCTTAAGGTGAGATTCAAATCACCTACAAGAATCAAAGCAGGGTCATTAAGGAAACCAGTAGCCTCCAAACGTTCCCAGAAACCCCTACGACCAGAATGAGGGCCATATACATTCAACACCCGAAATTTATTTACACAGCCTCAAAAATAACCTTCGACAAGTATCCCGGTGCAGGTAACAAAAGAACTAAACTACGCAAGCATGGGATCCCATGCCACGAAGGTGCCCCCCGAATGCCCACATGCATCCAGAGCACAAACACGCCAATGAGGCTTCAGCTTGAGAAAATAAGAAATAGCATCGTCGGCAGCAATCATAGTTTCCTGAAGAAGAAGAAGAGCAGGTTTAGTCAGCTCTAAAAAACCTTTAAGAGCTGCACACTTAGGGCCCCTCCTGAGGCCCCGAATGTTGAAGGATACGAGAAGCATTAAGGGAATGGGATAGGGGCAGGCATTCCTCTAAGAGCCTGTTCAGGAGATAAACGGGAGAGTCCCTTATCAAATAAGGAGGATGCAGACGGGTTCGAATGTCTACCCTTAGGAAGCGAGGTGGGGCTCCCCCCCACATCCCTTGCAGAGTCCTTCTTCTTTTTCCTACTTTTGCAAATGGTCACATTACCCCGAGGGGTGGGAGGAATGGCACCCCCCAAAGTACCTGAGACAGGAAGGTAGGGAAATGAAGGTAGTGGGGAAAGATGCTTAGACAGGTCTCCAGTAGTCTCAGGATAGTCCGATAAGGGCGAGGGTGAAAGAGTGATGGATAGAATATGGGCTTTCAAACTAGGACCCACAGGAAAACTACTAGAAGGATCAGTCGAGTCAAGCCCACCAAGAGGATCAAACTGCTCACCACTCAAGCTCAGCACCACTTCAGGAATGGACTCCTCACCCACACCCAGGGGGGACTCCACCTGATCCATCCCACAATGCCTACCCGACAGCTCGGATGATTCAACAAAGGAGAGCACCTCCGAAAAATCTGCTTTGGTAAGAAATTTTAGTAAAAATGGGACCGCTTGAGTAAACTTACCCAATAGATCTTGAGCTGAATGCTGGTCCAAAGGCAGAGAATCCCAGATACCTTCGTCAGGACAAACCACAATATCTAATGAGCCTGTCCTCAAGGCCGACGTAGCAGACTGTGATTGACAGAATTTCTTGGAGTGTCCAACCCCATGGAACTTATGACAGCGGAAGGCCACATTCCAATAATCCAACTGTTGAATGAATGAGCCTCCCTCCCAAATGACTTCAATTTCACCTGGAAAACCATCAGAGGAATCAATCTCCACTAGCATACGGGCAGAATGCCTCTCAACCCCCATTAATTGCTCCTCTTCCATTAAAATGAACCGCCCTATCGAATTAGCCACATCCATAAAACCCCCCAGATTCCAGCAGTGCATGGGGAAACCCGGCAGAATGGTCCAGAGGTGTCTCTTATGAAGCTTTTCTGTCCTAGAATCAAAGCCACTGTGCCAACATGCAAGGGCCAAAGAACCCATACCATAAACCCAGAACTGACTCTCAATAATGACCCGGTCTTCTTCACAAAGAAATTGGAACATTAACCAGCCGTTGGTAAGCACCAACACTCTCGGCATGTTGGAGATAAGTGGTTTCCAGAGTTTACGAATCCAAACCAGCAAATCTTCCCGACTAAGACGCAAGAACTCAAACTTGCCCACCAGTGCTCTCTAGCTCAGAGCTAGCACCATATCCATAGTGATATCTTTCTCCAAAACGCACACAGGTCTACCCTTCTTCTCCTTCTCAAAATGTAGCTTCGGGGCAGGTCGATAGCCACTCCCTTTTTTTCCCCCACCCCCGCCCTTCGCCCGCGCTGGTGATGGCGAGCCATCCCCCGACAGTTCCTCTGAGCTTTTCCCCGAGCCAGGGTCATATGACACAAATGCATTGGGGTTGGAGAGAATACCCTTACCCACTGAGGCCCACGGATTCAAAGCCCCCGACATACTGAGAACAAAAAACATAAATATACAGCTGACAGATGCAGGCTACAGGACAGCGGAAAGGCTAAGTAAATACAGAACCCAGAAAAGAATACCCCTCGATATCGGGATCGATACAAATGGTAGACCAAAAACCCCCCACCAAATGAGAGAAAGCACAAACAGCTACCAAACAGAAAGACATAAATATATTTCTCACTTATTTTTACCAGGTTGGTACTAGGTTCAACCATACCGGTTGAACGAACTTCTGGGCCCTCCACCAGCACAAAAACTCATCACCAGGTAGCGCTTCGAGGACGATGTGAAAAAACGATGATCGATAGGGAGCTGAGCCACAGAACTCACAACCAGCCCACCTCTACCCTATGCAGATGAGCTAACACAATAATACTTACCCTGCATTTTGTGAAGGCGCCTCTTACCAGAGTTCTCATGGTAGCGTATCTCCGCTGGTTATAGAGATTACCCTCTCCTTGGGGTGTATCTCCTCCTCCACCTTCTTGGATCGAATCCAATAGCTTCCCGAAAAGTTTGATCACCATATTACATCCACATGCCATCTATGTAATGTTTCGATCAAGTTATACATTGTTATATATTTACATTATGGGAATCATATTGCACTTGTTAAAACCCATATCTCATATTAATTCAATCTCGTGCTTGCCTATTATACAATTGTCATATCTTTAAACTATATTGAATAAATACAAGGCCATTGTTATGATGTATAAAGATGATTTAAAATTTGTTATACATATATATTAATCTTTAATCTTTGCATTTTCATATGTATGAAAATAAATTCACTAACAAATTTACATTATAATGATAATACTTTAGCTTAAATACTGCTTTCTTTTTATCCATTGTTTTCACATAATTAATGTACTTGTCCACTCTATTACATATATAATATCCCTCCTTCATCTTTCCAACTTCATCCCTTCATTCATTCACTATCCCTAACTAGCTAAGACTGTCTAGACTCAGACTCAATGCATTAGATAGATGCACTAATTTTCTTTTAACATAATCCATTTAATGCATGATCTTTTAGTAGGTTGGTTAATTGTAAATCACATATTCAATTGTATTTTATCTATTAGATGATCTTATGGAGTCATGGCTCACGTATCCCTTGAAGGGGACATGTTAATAAACCTTGAGATGTAAGGAGGGGTGGAAGGAGGAAAATAATTAGACGGTCTAATTATTTTGACACAAATTTAGAAGAATTTGTTTGGCTAGCCCAATTAGGCTATTTGTACATGAGAGATTCAATTGTTGATAAACCACCTACATTACCTTTACCATCTTATTAAAGATTAAATCGACTGAATTTCCTCCCCGTGATTGATGCAATCCAAATCTCACTTTGCCTTAGTAATGATGGATGGAGGAATGCAAATTTGAATTTTGTCACCCCTATTGCATCTATAGTTCCATCCGTTAACTTTGATTTTACTACTTCACTTCACCTTATTAAGAATGTCAAAATCCTCACTCTTGAAACAAACATTATAAACAAACGAAAACAACAAATAGACACACAAGTGCCATCCATGCCTCATCGGTATTCTTCACAAGATATTGTTGTATACCATGTTATTGTGACATATGTTTAAATCTCTCCCATTATTGATTACACTACTAGCTCACCTCAACATAACCAATTCTCCTCATCCACCTCATTGTTAACAATAGGTATGAGGATGGTGATATGTTTTGAGGATATGAACCGATAAGTATAGGCCTCATCGGTATTCTTCAATTTGCCCTAGGTACTATTCACCCATCCTTCTCATCTCGGTTAGGACCCATCACTCTAAAGTCACAATGGTGACTATTCGATGATTATATGTATGGTGGATTGTTATAAAGACTTAGCTATATGATGTGAGCATTTAATTGTTCTATTTTATTTTTCACATGTAGATCCATGCATGCATTTTATTTAATTATCTTGTGATTAAATTATTTCTATAGTTTTTATGTACTTTAATATGGTGGAGGGAGTAATTACGAAAAATAAAGGGCTATAAGAATATTGTGGGGAGTTATCACGTGTTGTATGAGCAATGGGAACTAATGATCCATGGAAGTTCAAACTGCATGAAGTGCAGTAGGTATTGGGACTTCTTTTTCTTTTTTGAATTTATGTTATTTTTTATATTATTTTTAGAGATATTCTATTTTAAAAGTTATTTTTGTTTTGTAATGTTTTCTATATATTTTTTAAAATTATTATTTTATTTTTTCTTTCGTATTCTCTTACCTACATAAACAATTATTTTTGTTTTGTAATGTTTTGTATATATTTTTTAAAATTATTTTTTTATTTTTTCTTTCGTATTCTCTCACACATATAAACAACTACCAATTGATCTCTTCAAGATATAAAAGAAGATGCAAAGTGTTTAAAGAGAATATCAGAGAGAAGAGAAGAGAAGAGAAGGTATGCAAGGAGCTCAATCTGATTTTTATTTAGTTCATTCTACTTATGATTTCTTAATGATCTAATAGGTATGTTAATAACATGAATGTTTTCTAAGGGTGTATATGAATGTGAAGGTTGGAAACTTCATTTTTTTATTTTCAAGTATTGATTGCTTTATGTAGTTTTTTTAAGTGGCTAGTTGTTTGAACTTTTAGCTTGGCACTAACTACAAATAATTAGCAAAAATAAGGTGTACGAGAGAAATATTACTTCTCCCCTACATGTCAAAATTTAATGCTTCCAACCTTGTTTGCTTTGCACTCCTGACTTATTCTTGTATGGGACCGGTAAACATCGATATAGGTTTTGAATAATTCTAATCCAATCTTTTGTAGGAGGCTAATTGACTTATTTTTGTATGGTCTTGGTAAACATCGACATAGGTTTTGAATAATTCTAGTCCAATCTTTTGTAGGAAGCTAAAAGGTTATTGTTATATCATTGATTATACTTAGTGGACATTCTTTGGAATAAAATATGAGATTTTGGCCATATATTTCTTGTGCTTGGTTAGATACATTTGCTTTTAGATCTTTTTTCATTCTGTTTTATATCAAAACATAAAATAATATATCTTTCGAAACAAAATTATTTACTTTGTAGTCTTTCTTTTCATCTATCTTTAAAATATTTTGTAGTTCAACCCTAGTTCCAACACTTCTTTCTAAAAAATTTCAATGCTTTTTCTTTTAGCACTTATATAAAAATACATTAAAAAAAGCATAAAACCCTAAAAATCATATACATAATCGAAGGATGGTTGGTGCAATCACACTTGACTAACACTTGTCTATTCTTTGTATCCCTTGCTAGATTTTATTAAGAAAGTTAAGGTACAAGTGGGAATCAATTGCTATAAATACCCCATTGATCATTCTCATATTCCTCTAACTTAGCCTCACAAAGTAGTTTGAAATGCTATTTGAATGCATGATAACCATTTACATAATCAACATAATCCATATCAGAGGTAGAATTCAACAACTTGGAGAGGTGTAAGAGAAAGCATGGGGGGAGATCGTTTTGGCTACTTGAAACCCTAGCTAGGGTTTTATGAAAACTGTAGAATCTTGGAGTTCATCTATCGGTCATGGAGGCCTAGTACCAACCAAGACAACAAAGTGGGAATTTCGTAAATATGATGTAGTTTTCCTAAATCCCTAGCTAGAAATAGATATTGTATCTATTTTTCGTTTTTTTTTTCAATTAATTTGATCAATTCATATTTTTTATGCTCTGCTTGGTTTTTTATCAGATATACGGTCCCACATTGTGTATGTATTTCTGATTGGCGGTATACACACAACTTGCGTTGTTTATTATGTGATGGGTCATTTACTAGAGGAGTTTTTCTGTCCATTTGGCCCCACATTTGGATATTAGCTTTGGTTCGGTGGACACGTAGTGTTTGCAACTAGGATCTTTCACTTGTTGGATCCACCAGATGCAACCTATGGATTAGGTTCCCCCTTCTCCCACGGTGGATAAAACCCAACATTCGTTGCAGTCTTTATATTTTGGAGATTTTAGGGCTGGTTTGGATCATCATGTGACGACGGTTTTCACTGATCATAAATCCACTTTAAATCAATATACTAGAATTTATGATCCTATTTAGGGATCCATGGGGTATCAGAAACCCGGTAAAATTACTGGGGCGGTGGCTACGGCCTAGGTTAAGATGAAAACTGAAATATTATGAGGTTAGGAAGGATCTGGGACAGTTTGTGTTGGGGAAAGATGTCAATATTGATAGGGTTTCCTCCCTCTCTAACAGGGAAAAAGTTGGTAAAATTGAAGGTACCAAGGTATCTAAGGTGGAATTGGTTGATTGGGTCAATCAAAATTGGACGTCGTTAGTCAGCCTAGCTCCTTGAACAAATATGCTCTCAAAGGGTTGGGTCTATTTCATTTTTTCAACAACTGAGATTATCTCCTCCATCCTAGAAAAAAATTGGCTTAAGGACGGATCTCTTGTTTTAAAGAGATGGCACGAAAAATTTAATCCTGATTTTTAGAAATTTATTATTAGACACCTTTGGGTACTAATGCCAGGCTTTCCGTTAGAACCGTGGACCGGCAATGTTATAGAAGACCTTCCAAATTTCTTGGGTAAATTTGCGAGACTGGAAAAACAAATGTTATTTGGGGTGGAT
>NWUY0300014655.1:7804-24308 GCA_004151065.3 Larix sibirica | reverse complement strand
AAAGTGACCCTCATTAGCTTGCATTGACCCTGAAAGAAAATCAACACCACAAAGTTGATTGAAAATTGAAATAGTGATATAGATCGAGAGAGAGAGGCTAGTGATAGCAAAAAAACAAGCATAATAGTAGAAGACCTTGTTATACCCCATACTTCTTTTAAGTGCATGATGATGGCCCATGTCGCAACCAACAAAGCTTCTTTTGATGATGTATCTTGATTGAAAATTGAAATAGTGATATAGATCAAGAGAGAGAGGCTAGTGGCAGCAAAAAAACAAGCATAATAGTAGAAGACCTTATTATACCCCATACTTCTTTAAGTGTGATGATGGCCCATGTCGCAACCAACCAAGCTTCTTTTGATGATGTATCTTTATCCACTTGCACATGAGCCCCAAAACACATACTTGAAGGAAATATACTTGAATCTAGATTAATTTCGTTTTGCCAACCATCCGATCTATATTGCAAATTGTGAGTCACTAAATGCTTCACAATGAGAGACTCGATTATTTACAACACATTAATCATCAAGAACAAGACAGTGTATAATTCAACCACATTATTAGTCCCCGCCCTAAAACAAACATTGAAGCTGAAATAATGTAAATCATCAAAAAAACAAAACACCTCTAATTGTAGTGGTAGATGGTACCCATTGGTAAGCACCATAAAAGGAAACCCAACTCTTAGTCTTGTTTATATCCACATTAACAATCAATCTAATAGGAGCATATGATCTCATACAAATATCTTCCTATATTGTTTTAATTTGATTTTAAATATGAAAATTAGTCTCTTTACCTTAAATAATAGCTTAATTCCTATCCAACTAGATCCCCCACAATACCACAAAACACAATGATTTGTGGTCTTTTAAACCTCTATTTTTCAAACTTGTTTCCACAAATTCATTTTTCCAAACACCCCACCCCACCCATCGATGACAGAGTTTTTTTGGCAATCCTTTGCAAAATAATTATACTTATGGAATATGTTGTATTTGAAAGGGACTTGTTGACAATCTTAGGATTGGATATGGATCCATCCATCCTGGGTTAGTTGGATTTCCTTAGGTAGTCCTTTATCCAAATCGACTTCCACACATTCTTGCATAAGTAAACTAGCTTGATCTTGGCTTGGTGCTATCATGAATCAACCTGCATAGTTCCCCATCAATGCTAGGGTTTGATTGTCCCAAAAATAAGAAGAGGATCGAGAGGGACACATTTAATTCAAACTAGAAATGTTGAAATCTGGTGACCGTTGATTCAAATACATACCCCATATAACAATGAAATGAAGGCCTTTCTTGCCTTTGATATCCTTATCTTCTTTGAATTTGAAAATAAAAGCATAAAATCCCTTGCTATGAAAGAATGTTTGCATGTTTTTTGATAGCCAAGTCTCCATTGATTTAGGGAATGGCTAAAGTCTTGTAAATTGGTTGATGAGAGCATGCTCCAAGAATATGACAACTTTCTTACAAGGCATTGAAGGAGTACACTTCGTAGGGGAATTGGTCCAACCTTTTTTTACTAATCTGGTAGGTTCTTTGTGAATTGATTGCACCCTTTTTGTTATAGTCGTTACAATTGCTTTCAAGGTTGAGATATCATAGGTGAAAGAACAAATGCTACTCCCTCCTCTTCTTGTTGTCATGGAAACACAATTAAGAAATCCTAGTCCTTAGATTAAGATAAGTTGATAGATATTCATGATTACTTAAGAATAAATATAATTAACTAATACATACCCATTTTTACAAACACTAAAAAAAATGTTGTAAAGATGAATACAAATTCCTTTGAGCTTCATAGTGAAAAAAAATGTTGGAGAAGACCTAAAACACTTTGCTAGGAAAGAATCTATAAATAAACGTGAGACAAATAAAGTAGAGATTGAAATTTATACTATCTCCTAAAATACTTGATAAATGCATAAACAAGGCTACATGGTAGCAAATACCTACCAAAATAAGTGTCATAATGCAGAAGAAATGCACAAATTGAGCATGGATAAATTTGTTTTGTTAGATACTTCTAATCTTCAAGTCAAGCAATAAATCCATTTATATGCCACGACATTATGATCCATTTCATGATTGGGTCACTAAACAATGCAATTACATTGTAAAAATAAGTTGTTGCAATTACAATAGCAATAGAATAAATGTGCTCAAACATTATTTCACAATTGATTTCAAATAGTGTTGTACTAGGGATGTCATTCAATTTCTTCTAATTGAATTGATCTTGGACATTTCTTACACTATTAATGTCAAACTTAGTTTTAAAAATAACTATTACTAATAAATGACAAGACCAAATATGTTCATTTGGGTTTATCAATATTAAATTATATATCTATGAAACATATTTTCTAAACAACTGTACATTAAAAGTTACAAGGACTCCCATCATTGTCATCATCCAACGATTATTCAGCCATTTAGATATATATTTACAAATGTATCTTTTATTCATTATAACACCAAATGTGCTACGTACATATACTTGTAGCTTTTTGCACTCTGTGGTTTGCAGGGAGAAGTGAACCAGGTTGCTCACAAGGCATGAGAAAATACTCTCGTCCGAAGACATGTAGAATTTTTGCACTATGTGGTTGCATTGCTAAAAGAAAATAAGAATCCCAAGATAGAATGTCGTGTTGAAAAAATTGCCAAATCTAAGAAGGATGGCATTATATTGGTCACATTTTTAATGTTATTTTATTCCTTCATGGTTTCTTGGTTCATTTATTTGTTAATTTAGAATTTGGTGTTGTCTATGGAGATGGTTTCAAATTGCCATAATTTTTTAAATGTCTTTTTTTTTTGCATCTTTTAATTTCTAGAGAATTATTTCTTGGCATCTTGAGGAGTGGGGGAGGATTCATTATTAAGGAAAACAATTTCTTAACACGGTAAGGAGGATGTGACAATTCATGAATAAATAAAATCACCTTCATATGTGAAATTGATATCCTCAATGTTTAATGGCATTGCACAATAATCCTATTTTTCATTCAGTGTTTGGTTCCTTTACGGAGACTACGAAGTTCATAATGTGTTTGGAGTTCTCTGTGGAACTTTGAGTGTGCAAGGAATCATACCTTTGATTCTTTTTATGTTTTATATGTCACGATGGAATTATTCTTTGAATATCATGAAAGCAATTAGGCTAGCTTACTTTTTATGACCTATAAAGGTTGTGTGTCTCCATCTTCAGGACTAGGTGGTTCTTGGATGCCAATGACTTGCTAAATATGGTTAGGTGCTTTTAACCATTTAACGAAAGGTTTTATTCATTCATGGACTACATCCTCAAAAACTCAGATAACTTCCACAATCCTTGACCCTATTTAGCTTGAATTATATTGAAGAATAAGCTACTCACCATACACTTCACGGTGTTTCTTTACACCTCCATCTTTGTTATTGGGTAAAAGAGATTCCTTTAGTAGGTGGTGTGCTGAGACTATGCAATCCTATATTTAATTTGAAACCAGAAGAAACGGAGACATAATTTTTTGAGTTTTGAATATGACTTATCTTAAGTCTCTGAGAAGTGGTGGGAATAGAATTAGCAAATAAAGCTTTAAAAAAATGGTCAAATGTGTTTTTCTTTGAAAAGTTTCACCATCTATCATCTTCCTCGAAAGCATGGGGTAAACAAGTTTGAGTGACTTGATTTCTTTTTTTTGTCATCGCTGTTTTTCTTTGAAAAGTTTCACCATCTCTCATCTTCCTCGAAAGCATGGGGTAAACAAGTTTGAGTGACTTGATTTCTGTTTTTTTTGGTCATCGCTTTCCCTTTTTAGACACAATGTGAAGAAGAAAAACACAGCCTGGAATTTCATATTGATTCAAATAACGAGTTTATTAAAAAAAAAATGTTATTTTAAGTTAAGGCACCGAGGGTTTGTTTCTTGAGGAATGTACTGCATCGTGTGACAAATCTATCACAAAGAAACTTGTACACTTCATAATACCAAATATTATGAAGTGCACATGACAGAAACCTTGAATGCGTGTTTCGCATGTTTTGGAATAGAAAATTAAAATATTCCATATATCACAAAGGTCACTGACATTGTATTTTTGTTTATGGTATTCGCAGTATATTCTTGGAATAATATTGTAATGAATTTCTCTAGAATCAGAATTGGAGCACAGTTGTATAGGATTCATAATATATTCTTGGAATACATTTCTGGAGAGATACATGACAATAAGCATTGGTTAGCACTCATTCAATGCACAACGGAGGTCTCACGCATGACAATAGAAATTAAGGGAAATCAATCACTCGTGTTGGTTGATGATAGAAATTAAAGGCAGTCAATCACAACTATTGTTTGTATTGGATCATATCACAGGTTTTCTTTGGATCATAGAGTGAGCATAACTTAAATCCACATGCTTGCAGTTTCCAGGCATCCATCCTTCCTCTGTTTCATCTTGTATAGTTAGTTATGTATTTCATATTGTAAACTTGTACACTTCATAATCCCATTATTTTCAATGGGTTTTAGTTTGGTTTTAAAGCAGAAGTGGTGATATTGCCCCCACACTAAAGTTTAAATCCCTTATAAACACGTTTTTGGGACCACATGGACTTTCGCAACATAAGGGTATTCGAAAGCATAATGTAAAATAATATCATCTTGTTGGAATTATGGGGATTGAAAGGCCTTTCTCATATGGTTTGGATGGGAATAAGGATTCCACTGCTATCACAAAATGTTATGGATTGATATAAACCATTGATCATTTTACAAACCATGGAAGCCTTGTCCCAACGAGCACTTGGGATGAGAGGGTTTAGTCGATCAACTAAAACACAATTTTCAAGCATTGGAAACCTTCCAAGCATGTTTTATTATCCTATGAATATGCAACAATAGTTTTACTTACAAAAGAGAAAAATCAACTACCCAACCAGAGATGTAGTACTATTTCTGTAAGACAAGATATTAGTTCTCTTTCATCTTATAAAAAACAACAGGTGACTTACAAACAACAAATAAATAAGTACTTCTTGTAGTATATTGAAATTATTAGACAAAAAACATAAATAGGGAGTGCATCAAACTTGGTTTCTTATTAGTCGGCACATCATCTTTTCATAGAACAAAAGCCTGGTCTTTTATATGGCTAAAAGAGATAGAACTTGCGATCACCCACTATTGGAATATGAATATTTGGTGCAAGCCACAAACTAAATTCAAACTACTCAAAAACAATGGACAATAGATATGAAGCCCTTCTTTAGTGAGTTCATGCTCCTGCTCGATTATAGAGGCTCAAGTTCCCGATTGCACGTGAATAGGCAATGACTAGATTGGATTGGAACCCATAACCACTAGTTGGCTATCGCCACCCACTATCCGTGGAACAAAATCCCAACAAACCATATCCGTCAGACATGCATAACAATGAGTAGTGTTGTGAATGCATGAATACTCACACTGTGAGAAAGGTAGGGAAAGAGAGAGGAAGAGGAGGATAATTTATAGTCATAGAAGTTATTCCAAGATGTCACAAGATAGGTCTATTGTTGCACTACTACATTTGGGGTCCAAATTCGACATTTGGACCAATGTTTGTAGTTAAATATCAATTCTCAACATCAAAAAGGTATCAACTAGGTGGGGTTTTTTCGCAAAATTGCAGGTGTACATTGTTTAAGTGAGGTCAATGGTCATGCATCGTTTGAGTGACTCCTTGGAGCATCGCTTAAGTGATGTCATCAAGCGTCTCTTATGCGATGCTCCAGGGAGTTGCTTAAGCGACGTATGAATGTTGATGTCGATTGAACAATGTGTTTTTTTAGTGAACATCGTTAAAGCAACATTTGGAATGTATTTAGTTTTTCTATGTCAATTCTGTGAGATTAAAAATTGTTTTAGGTAGAACAAATGAATACTTTTTTGAATAAATTTGGAGGGAGGAGAACTCTAATTAGAGGTAAATTTTCTTGTGGACTAATGCTATTATCCCTTGAATTAAATTGTTTCCTTGGATTAATGACTTCTTTGTCTTTTTTGTTACTGCACTAGTGCTTTAATAATGTATTTTATTGAGATGGAGAATAATGTTGGGCAACCACGTCCGCTAATTTGCTATAAGTAGATCCGAATGAGATGTTGCTATGCAGGTGGTTATAGAGAGGTGTATTGTAATTGTTTCACACACATGCATTTACAAATTATCTATAAAAAAAAGGAGAAGGGGGAGCAATCAAGCATACTCACCTTACAACCAAACAATAATGATGTTAATACGAGAAGCGGCTCCCTTGTGATTGCCTCCATTGAAATAAGAATCACATCATGTTGAGACTCATATGTTTAAAGGATACATATGATATATGATATATAGATAATCCTACTTCATAAGTTTGAGACTATTGTCTCAGATAGATTCGTTGATGACATTTAGACACTAAATTGGTTTGTGAGATCACTTAAGAGATTTTTTCAAGTTATTTGACAACCTATAATTGAAGCTTAGAGCAATTTTTATATTTTTTTATGTAGAATGCATCTCTGTCTAGAATGTTGTTTATTGGGTTCTTTGTCACGATTAAATCAAGCACCATTGAGTGTAGGTTTATATGTCAACCCAGTAAGGCAATGCAAACCTTCACATTGTCTTCAATCAAGCAAATGTGTCACCATTTCATGGATGATACTAGCATCTAATTTAAGCTATCCTTTATTTCATTTATGTAACTAAAGTGGTTACCAGAAAAAGAGTGTTTTTTTGCATTTCAGATTTCTTTAGCTTCTCATGCTATTGCATAAGATGGTCTAATATTTTGCTACATTATTTTAGGCTTTTTTTAAATGACTTATTTATGTAAACTCATATCTCTAAGAGTGAATTTCATTGAAAAAAATCATATCGTATGACCAAGATACTTTCAAACTAAAAATGTAATGCATTTAGTTATTTAATTTTTGAAAGAGCATTGTTATAATTATAAAATCAATTATTTTCATTTTTTTAATATTTTAATTGATATGATAAATAAATATAGTTTATAATAAAATTTTATAATGAAATAGATGAGATAATATTAACAAAATTATATATATATATAATTTTAATTCCATTTTTAAATCATTTTTTTAAATAAAAGTCATATTCTACTGGAAAAAAAATAAAAATCATATGCTTTTAAATTTATCTTTTCTTTTATTTATTTATTTTAAAATGTACCTCCACTCCAACAAGTGAAATACAAAAAATATAAAAGGTTGGCATTTCTACTTTCAATAGGATATAATGTTTTATTGTCCATCGAGTTTAAAACTATTTTCTTCTTTACTCTTCCTAATCTTTTTAAATTTTCCTTCTGGCAGAGATTCTCTTCCTATTTGCACCTTTTATTAAAGTAAAAGATGAAGCAGATAGATACATGATCTTCGCAAGGAATTAAAACACTAATCCTGAAACTAAACTTAACAAAGGAAGGTATGATGAACTGAACGTAAGCTGGAGAAGCAAAACCGATACGTAACCGGCAGCCATATCTATAAACGAAGAGCTGGAGCAGTAACCACCTACAGGGATTCACCAAAAGCTAGTCTATTCAATAGACTGATACATAGAAAAATGCAGACTGAAAAACAAATACAATAAAGTGCACAATACAAACACGTCGATGAACATGCAGTTGGAGATAACATGCACATCCCAGGACCTCCACCTAACAGGATACACCTGGCCCGATAGGACGCCTTCAGTAAATTAAAGATAGATCTTCAGAGCAGACCCCATTTAGGTGTTTGGAGAAGATGATACGACCATCCATAGAGCCCAGGGACAATTTAGAGAGTCCGTCGGCCGCGTCATTGTAGCAGCGACACAGGTGGGAGAAGGTCACACCCGCACATTCCCTCAGAACACGAGCCGCTACATCCACTGTGCCAAGATTAAAGGCCTCAACTCTGACCTCCCCTTCGCCCAATTGATGACACAGAGGGAGTCGCCCCGTATATGACTCAGGCGAATGTTTTTAGCCTAGGCGAACCAAAGAAGACCCCAGAGAGCAATAAGCTCTGCCCTGGTGTTTGACCCCTTACCCGCTCTGCAGTGGATATGGTAATAATGGGTGCTGGAAGAGGCTCCATCGAAGAAACCAATCGGATAGTTATATTAATCATCTGATAGCGGTGCAGCACAGAGCAGATATCGCACGGGAGCAGGATCATCATGAGTGGGCCAAGCAATAATACGGGCGACGACCAGGGCCACTAACGGCTCAACCCCACTGAACAGTAAACGATTCCGCGCGCACCAGACCTCCCACAGAACAAAAAATGCCGAAGTGGCACATGAAGACGAGAGTTTAAGGCAGGCCGATAAATTGTCAAGGACCGAGTCACACTGCCAATCAGGATGCCAAAGCCAATGTTTACATAGCGCATCCCAAATCGTCTAGAAGAAAACACACTGGCCAAATAGATGATCGGTGTATTCCTCTTCCTTCAAACATAGCAAACAGATACCTGGCCCGCAAAACCCCCGTTTAATCAGATTCGCCCACGTGAGCACCTTATTGTGAATGCACAGCCAAATGAAACCTCCCACTTTGAGTGGCACAGAAGCGTCCCAAATCAACTTATGAACCCCAGTCACCTCCCCATCCGCCGAACCAATCAGCAAAACCTCATATGCCAAAGAGGCTGTAACCATCCCTGGCGTGGGATTTCCAGACCAAACTAGCCGATCCGCTAGGTTCTGAAGATGAATCCCATCCTCCACCATACTAGAACAGTACAGGTCCCATTCCTCATGCACTGGCTCAGGGAGGTCAATGTCGGCAACCGATCTCCAATACTCAGATAGAGTCGGCCTCTGAGTCGTCACCTGCTTCAGCACCAAGAGCCCTCTGACATGAAGAGCTTGAACAAGAGCATCAGACAGACAGTAACCCTCGTCCAAACCCAGAATCGGGTCGATACCCACCATGACTTGGATTCCACGACCAATCTGCCAGCAGATGGAGTGTTTAATAAATGGAAAAACTCTTAAGAAGATCCTCCAGATTTTGGAGCAATGTCCCGACCCAAGAGCATCAGATTGCAGCCACATGCTAGCATCAAGTCCTCTCATATACTTGGCTTTTATGGTGGCCCCCCACAGGCCTTTGCAAGGAGAAATTTGGACCAACCCTCACGTCCCCCCAGAGAAAATCAAATATGCATCTTCGCATCCGATGGATGATACCCCGAGGGATGATGAACAGAGTCCACCAGTAAACCGAAATTGATTGGAGAACAGCTTGGGTTAGAATAAGGCGCCCACCAAGTGTAAGCCACCTGGAACCCCACGAAGTGATCCTTCTGGATATCTTGCGTAACATCCAATTCCATTCCCTGACCAGGTAAGTAACAGGTTTGATGGTAAAACTGAGATACTTAATCCCAGCGTCAATGTCATTCAAAGCATAGGGAAAGAGACCTAACACATAAGCTCAAATGTCTTCCTCATTACATTGGACCATAAAGGAAGACTTGCTTTCATTAATACGCAGGCCCGAGGCATCACAAAAAACATCAAGTATTTTACAGAACTGATACCAATCACTTCTAGAGCCAGCTCTAATAGTAGTACATCATCAACAAAGAACAGGTGAGTGATATGTAATGCCCGAGCCACTCTCACCCCCGTGATAGCTCCTTGCTGCGCAACGGATTTAATCATCAGACTGAGGCCCTCCATCGTGAGAATGAAGAGGTAGGGGGATAATGGGCACCTCTGCCTCAAACCCCTGTTTCCATGAAAATAAGACGAGGGAGAACCATTTATAAGGGTCGCAACGCTAGCCGAGGAGTAGCACGCAGAGATCCAATTAACCATCTCAATCGGCAGACCGATCTGTATGAGGATGAGCCGAAGGAAATCCAGTCCACAGAGTCATATGCTTTCTGCAGGTCCAGTTTGAGGATAAAGGCACTCAATCATCTCAGTTTGATAGAATGGAGGCATTCTTGAGCTACCCCCACCGCGTCTGAGATCTGGCGGTTAGGGAGAAAGGAAAACTGCTCCCGAGACACATAATTGTCAAGATGCGACTTAAATCTCTCGGCAATGATCTTAGATATGAGTTTGTAGCACAGGTTATAGAGCGAAATAGGTCGGTATTCATCAAATGACAATGGCTTATCCACCTTTGGAATCAAGGTAATGAAGGTGCGATTCAACTGGTTGGGAATCCAGGCTTTAGTCCGGGATTCTTCAATGGCTTTAGTCAGCTCCTCTCCTAGTACATCAAAAAAGAAGAGATAAAAATCCATAGTCCACCCGTCGGGCCCAGGGCTCTTATCAGCTTTGCACAGCTTGAGGATGCTATGAACCTCCTCCAACGACACAGGTCTTGCGATCTGCTAAGCCTCTACATCATTTAAGCATCTGGGATAATTCCGAATAGCTTCAAGCTTATTTGATAAACAAGGGTCATATGGTTTAGTGTAAACCCTTGAGAAGTGTTTAATAGCTTCAACTTTAATCGAATCACCATCACATACCGAAACATCATCATCGACCTTTACGTCCCAGATCGCATTGTTCAGCCGCCTATGGTTGGCGAAGCGGTGAAATAACTTGGTATTTCAATCACCATATTTCATCCAAGTGGCACGGCTCTTCTGTCGCCATTCCTCTTCGACCTGCCCCAGAATCTAATATTTCTTCTGGATCAGCTGGGTTAGAATGCCAAACTATTCCCTTGAGGCATGTGAGAATTCCAAGGCATTGGTATAATAGTGTATTTTATCTTCAATCAGAGATAAGAGGACCTGGTCTTCACGCTTCTTGTTTTTGACGCAGGTCCTAACCAAAACATTCAGCATTTGTAATTTTTTGGGCAGAGCCAACAACGCAGATCCACCAAACTTATCAGATAGCTCCTGCCACTTCGTCTTGACCCAAGAGCAGAAGGTGGCATCCTTAAGTAACCCCAGGTTGAATTTATATGGATAGAATGAGGGACAGTCCTCAAAATCCAACTCTAGAAAGACCGCCTTGTGGTCCGAAATCCCCACAGCCCTGGACTAGGACCACAACCTCCCCACGGAATCACCCAAATTTTCAGCCACTAGAAAGTGATCCAATCGCTTACCGATATAACCAGATCCACTCCGGCCATTTGACTAGGTGGGGTAAAGGTGGTGCGGGGCCACGTCAACAAGACCGACCTCCTCAAATAAACCCACAAAATAGTTGGCAAGAGGATCCACTGCTCTGCCATTGCCCCATATTTCCTCTGGGCACATCGTCAGATTGAGATCCCCCCCCAAGATAAGGTGAGGATCACTGAGAATCCCGGAAGCAAAGGCCCTCTCCCAGAAAGGTTTACGATCATTATATGGACCGTATACATTGAGAATCTGAAATAGTCGGTCAGAACCTCTGAAATAACCCTCGACTAGGATGCCTGCCGTCGAGGAAAAGGATTTGAAATTAGCCACCTTTGGGTCCCATGCGACCAAGGTACCACCCGAATGCCCAAGAGCATCCAGGGCACAAACATTCCATGAAGGTTTCATAGTAAGGAACAAAGCACAAGTGTCAACAGTAGTAGTCATAGTCTCTTGAACAAGAATCAGAGCAGGATGATAAGTCTCCATAAATCTTTTTAAGGCACTTCTCTTTGGGCCCCTGCCCAAACCACGAACGTTAAAGGATGAGATAAGCATTAAGAGAACGAGTCAGGGGTAGCCAATGCTGTAAGCGCCCATGGAGAAGAAGATTGTCCAAGTCCTTTATTGGACAGAGAAGACACCGAAGGGTTAATTGCTGCAGCTGACTGAGACACGAGGGGAGGTCCCCCCCAACGAGTCGACTCCTTTTTTTTTTCCGAACCTTTCTAATGGTGACATTCCCTTTGCATGGAGGGGGGATCATGCAAATCTCAGAGTCGGCAGGAGGATTAGTGGAGCAGGTCGTAATAGGAACAACCAGGGCAACCGAGCGAATAGGCATGGAATCGAGGGAATCAGATAAAGGTGACAGAGAAAGGGAGATTCCCAGCGCAAACAGGGAAGGTAAGGCAGAAGGGGCAGGGGACGTCGGCATGGATGGGGTCGGGAAAGGAGGGCCCGGTGAGGTCCCTGATGGGGACACTAATGACTTCGAGGGAGAGTCATTAACAATCACAGGATCCAGGTGAGAAGCCCCCTCGACGTCCAATGAAACGCCTTCTAGGGCCAATGAGAGAGAAAGAGCCCCCAAGATCTCAGACGCAGGAATGAACTTGAGCAAGAATGGTATGGAAGAAGTAAACTTACCCACAAAAGAGGCCGCCGAATCCTGATCCAATGGGAGAGAATCCCAGAAGCTATCCTCCAATGGTGATCGGTCCTTCACCTTTGAACTCAATTGGGCCGACTTAGTAGAGAGAGAGAAGCACACTGGTCCTTGGAGTGCCCGATCTTGTGGCAACGGTGGCAGCGCAAGGGGATCTTCCAATAGTCAAGCTGTTAAATGAAGGATCCCCCTTCCCATACCACTTCCAAATCACCAGGTAAACCATCTGTAGCATCTAGTTCCACCAACATCCTCGGGGAGCGTCGCTCAGCACCCATGAGTTGCTCCTCATCCATCAGTATAAAATGCCCGACCAAGTTAGCCACTGCCATAAAACCCCCTATATTCCAACAGTGGAGGGGAAATCATGGCAGGATCATCCACAGGTGCCTCATATGCATTTTTTCAGTACGTGGGTCAAACCCACAATTCCATCTTTTCAGGACCAAAGATCCCAGGCCAAAAACCCAGAAGCGCTATTCGATAATAGCCCTGTCAGGTTCCAAAAGAAACTGTACCATGATCCACCCCTTAGCAAGGATCAGAACACGGGGGATACTAGAGATCAAGGGCTTCCAAGTTTTACGGACCCAATGGAGGATCTCAGCCCGGGTCGGATGAATGTACTCAAAACGACCCACCAGGGCCCATTGACCTAACGCAACAACCATGTCCATCGTGATATCTTTTTCGAGTACGCAAAGAGGTCGCCCCTTCCGTTCTCTCTCGAACTGAATCTTAGGAGCATGAAGACGACCCCCCTCCTTTGACCCTCCAATAGACTTACGACCCAAATATGAGTCATTCTGAATCCTAGACTGCATTGGATAGTTGGACCCAGTTGCATCAAAACCACCAGCCAGTGATCAGGTCTCAAAGGACACAGCGACCGATGGATTTAATAGAACCCTCGGGCCCAATGGCGAACGCACAGCCACATTTCTAGCATTAGTGCCTGGGCCCATGGTAGGGGAACCAACACTGAGATGATAAAGGATGTAGTAAAACGATGCAAGTGCTTAGAATCCAAGTCAATAAAATATAACCCCGTGAGGGCCAGTCGCATCCGAGATAAATGAGGAATAAATAGTAGAGGCACCTTCCTAGAAAACCGGCTTCAGTAAACAATCAAGCGAAACAGGCAAAAAGATCACCAGGCACAGGAACCCCAATGATAGAATACTTCCCACTTGTTTAACCTGGTTGGTACTAGGTTCAATCAGTAAACTATTGAACGGACTCTAGGGCACCCTATCCTGAACAATGACAAGGGACAGACTCAAGAAGTCAGAGATGCAGACAACCCCAGTCAATAAACCAACCCAAATAGGAGGGAACCAGGATGCGGGTTAAAATCGTGACTTGGGAGCCCAGACATGTTGGCCTGAGCCAAAACCATGGCTTACTGCAACCTGCAACCTCATTTTGGCCACACAACACTCGGATTTTGGCAAGAAACTATGACATCACTACTGTTGCAGACTCTCAATACCGCGTAGGTCCTTTCGTTCTTCCAAAATGTGTATATTTTTTAATATAACCCACATATTTACAAGTTGTATATTTTTAATATAACTTAATTCACCTAAGCAATATTTAATAACTTATTATAAGCTTAGTCTCTTCACATGTACATAAATGGTATTTGAAGAGATGGGAGACATAAACAAATGTAAAGAATGATAGAAGGCAGGGAAGTGTTGTTTTGTTCTTGAAAGATAAATGATGAGATCACATGCAGAGAAGATGCCAAGGAATTGTAGTTTAGAATATAGGATATTTTATAAGTTTTGAGGGTGGAAAATGTAATTGTGTTTTGATTTATAAATTAAATTGCGAATTACATCAATTTTTAATATGGTTGGATTTTAATTGTTTTCTCCTCTTTATTATCATCAATTTAACTTCATTAAAATTTCCATTACTTTGATTTAGAAAAAATAATCTTCTTCTTTTTTCGCTCAAAAGTTCAATTATCAATAGTACACCTTCCTCTTAAATAAAATATACAAAGTTTTGTTTGAATACAGCAAAAATAAACTATTTCCATTGAATGTTTTCCAATCTTATGTTTATCCATAAATAAATGACAAATCTAAAATATAATGAATATATTTTTAATTTTCATTAATCACTATTCATATTACATACCGATACTTTTCTTAGGTGTATTCTTTGTGAACTTCCTTTTGATATAATATTTTTTTTATTTATTCCATTTTAAAAATCATATTCCTTGTACTTTTAATACTTTTTTTCCAACGAAAAAAAACCTACTATTGATATTTAAAACGAATCAAATAGTACAATGAAGGTCACGATTCAACTGCTGAATCAATTACAATATTTTCCATGGAAGATCTGCACAGCCAAAAGTTTCAGGATCCATACATCGGACTCAAAGCCACCATTATGGCTCGTAAGATACAAACATCACTACATATAGACAATAAGTAAAATAAGGAAACAACCAATACATAAGAGTCCCAGATTTAAACACCCACTAGGATCAGTCAAAAAAATAAGTGGACCCACTGTCCAGGATACAGTTATCACACCATTCCTCCCAAATCAGCTACCCTTCCATACCAGATAGTGCTTGTTTTGATAGCNCTTCCTTTTGATATAATATTTTTCCATTTTTATTATATTCCATTTTAAAAATCTCTATCTTTCAAAAAAAAGAGATTCATTATACTTTTAATACTTACTCTAATGACATAAACAAACTTTATATTTTGTTCTTTATCACATAGATAAGTAGGTCTCATTTCTTTACTTTAATAAGGTACATATCATATTTTTGAGTTTAGATAGTTCTTTGAATAATTTGACTTGCTTTCACTTAATTTAATTTTTTTTTTTGTATACAATGTAATGGTCCAAGATAGCTATAAAGAGCATCAAAAGGCTATGATTCCACTATATAAGAATAGGAAATGGAGCATAAGCTAAAGCAAATCCTTTATTGCCAAGTGTCAATTAATGAATTCATGTTTTCCACCAATGCATATCATTATAAAATTGGTCAGTAGTATGGATGTTAATTGAGCCTAACTTGGATGGTTAAGAAGACAAATGTTGCTTAAATAAAACCCATTAATTAATATATATCAAAGTTGATGAGGAAATTGTCTCATATAATTATTAAAACATGGATTGAGAACAAGCATTATGAGTAAGCATAAACATAAGAGTATTGCATTCTCATGTTAAAAAAAATGCCACTTATCATTTTCTTCACCTCTTTCATTTGTCATTCATTCATTATAGCATTTTCATATTCCACTCTTTCATTTGGCATTCATTCATTTATTATATAATTCCCATATTCTTGTAGTAAACTCCTTATGCTATACACTATTCTCTTTTACTAACCATCAACCAATATGAAAATGGAGAAAAGACCAATTGCCCTTCAATCCATGGGCCAGATTGACATTGTGAAGAGGAAAGAGGCAAAGATGAGATAATTAATTTTGCCATACATGTTATTCATGTGGGAAACATTGATAATTCAGGCCCGAGACACTTCCATTATGTCATTCCAAACAACCGAAAACTGTTATTTAAACAATTTTCGTCGGTTTTTAACCAAAAAATTACCAAATAAAAATACTTCACACCTAAAAAACTTCCGCATTTGCTAACCATCAACCAATATGAAAATGGGCCACATTGACATTGTGAAGAGGAAAGACCAATTGCCCTACATTGACATTGTGAAGAGGAAAGACCAATTGCCCTTCAATCCATGGGTTAGATTGACATTGTGAAGAGGAAAGAAGTAAAAATGAGATAATTAATTTTGCTATACATGTTATTCATATGGGAAACATTGATAATTCAAGGTCCTCTATTATTTCGAGACATTCTCATTATAGAATTCCAACAACTAAAAACTGTTATTTCAACAATTTTCGTCGAATTTTGACCAAAAAATATTACCAAATCAAAATACCTTACACCTAAAAAAACTTCCACAGTCAACTTTTTTATATCTAATAAAAGGCTTCCACGCCACGTTTAAGATAGCCTAGATTGTGACGCTTGAGACATTAAGCCACAAAAGTCTCCAACGTGGAGACATAGTCCTGCAATCTGACACCGAATCCGTGAATTTCTCATCAACTTTATACGCGTCAGGCCCTCAGCTCTCCAACTGTAAAACCCGGCTGCAC
>NWUY0300014654.1:41815-64294 GCA_004151065.3 Larix sibirica | reverse complement strand
CCAGGATAAACTCTGTTGTTATTGTTTTGTGCTGTCTTTCTTCTAGTGATCTTGTTTATGCATTTGAATTATTATGCTATGAATGTATGAATTTAACAGATCTTGGAAAATAAGGTTGTGTAGGTTCATCACACTCTTGTATATTCTAGAGACGGTCAGTTGATGGACTACAGTTGACTGGAGGCCTGACTAAGAGTGTAGAAGAATTGACTCAATGGTCGATAAGATCGTGCTTGACGCAACTACAATGACCGACTACACTTTGGGACATTGCAGATTTTGTGGAAACTGTTCAAACCAACGAACCCTATTTGTGGACTAGATCTTCGTCACTTTCAAGGATTTCGTTAGATCTGGAGACTATTAAAGGACGACCCTATGGGTTGTGTGATGTACAATGATGATATTTGATATTTCCTTCCAATCAATGATGCATTGTGATGTTCTGTACTTCATGATGCGTTGTGCTTGAGTGTTGTAGTAGTGTCTTTAGACACCAACATTTATCTTGGAATAATATTCCCTTCTTTCATTTATTTTATATTCTATATTTTAAGGTGAATATGTTTCCCAACATGGTATCATAGCTATTGGTTTTGACCTATCCCCTTTCTCTGCAAATTGTGCCGAGTCGGATATAGTGTTTATCGACTCTAACCTGAAGATTTGTTGATTGATACCTCTTCTTGAACTTTTGATCAGATCTATTTGATTAGAAGGATGACTTCCAAGGTAGAACCTATTGTCCTTAATGGACATAATTATGAAATATTGGCAATAGACATGGAGACTTTGTTGAAGATCAAAGGACTGTGGTAGTAAATGAAGATTTCTATTGTTGATATGACAAATTTCAATGCTAAGTTTATTATCGATGTGAAAAAGGATGAAGATGTTGGTGTTATCACGACCTACATTTAGAGGGAGATTCACTTTCACATGAGAAGGATTGATTGTCCTCATGTTGTCTATACTAAACTGAATTTATTGTTCAACAAGGTTAAATAAATTCAAGTAATGCAGATAGAGAATGAGTTGATCTCTTTGGAATCTCTATCCTTTGACATGATTGAGGACTATTTAGCTCGCATCAAGGAGATACAACAGAAATTGGGCGAATGTGGAAAGGATTTTCCAAAACATGATGGAAAACTCATTGAAGTGGTCCTAATGAATTTCAAGACACCATATGATGTCTTATGTTCGTCCTTTCATGCCAATTTGATGTCTTGCAAGCAAGATGGTAAGGATTTTACCTTTGATACTTTATGTGATTTGTTGATTAAAGACCAACAAAAATCATTTGAAGAAGGGAAGCTTGGTAGCAAACATCAGGCTCACTTGCTCAAAATAAAGTTCAAGAAAAATTCTAAAGAACATGGTCGATCAGATCATCGACCATAATGTATCGAACACCCTACAAAAGAGTCATCATCAATGAAGAAGGATCGAAAGAACAAGACCTATCGATAATGTGGAAAAGTGGGACATGTCGAGAAGAACTGTTGGAAGAAGATGAAGGATTTGGAAGAAGAGGTCAAGAACCTTGAGGAAAGTGCATCTTTGGTTAGTCAATTAGTCGACCTGCTGAAAATTATATTGTCCCTGTAAGTACTTCGTAGGCATTACATGCATGTACAACTTGGAAATAATGGATAATCAATTCTGGATGTACTCATCATATGGAAAAAGATGCTTCTCTGTTCTCATCCTTAAGTGGAGCTCTAGAACAAAAGATTTATGTAGTTGAAAACTATGCTCTCACAATTGCTAGAAGTGGAGATGTTGAATGTCAGCATGGTTGAATATTGAACTTCTATCATGTGCCTAGTTTGAGTGCTAATTTTTTGCTGGTTTCTCAACTTACAGAGACTAAGAAGACTATGAAATTTTGGCCAAATCACTTTATCGTAAAGGATATGAGGCTGGGGGGACTGTTACCTTAGGGAATCTAGATCCTAAAGACAGACTTTATAAGTTTTGTGATTCCTTCCGACCGTTTGGACTGACTATAGAAACTGCAGCGCCTGGATCGACTGCACTCATTGCTCAGACCAATAATATATGTTGAATTTGGCATGAACAACTTGGACACATGAACTTTCAAAGTTTGAAGATGATGGTAACTCACAACATGGTTAGTGTTATTCAAAATATAGTTCCACATGATGGAGTTTGTAGAAGACGTATGCTTGGAAAGCATCATCAAGCACCCTTTGATTCAGGGAAATCATGGCATGCATAGGACTGAATGGAGCTTTTATCACATATCTACATATATATAACTATATGTGATACAACTTGGAAATATGAACTTTTGAAGTTTGAACATGATGGTAACTCACAACATGGTTATTGGTATTCCAAAGATAGTTCCACATGATGGATTTTGTAGAGGACATATGCTTGGAAAGCATCATCAAGCACCCTTTGATTCAGGGAAAACATGACATGCATAGGGTCGATCGAGAGGATCTTGGGATCAAAGTGAAAAGAAAATTGGAAACTAGAAAAACTTCTTATGATTAGGTCTTAATATCATTTCAACCATATACTCTATCTTAAGTGTGTACCACCCAGGTTGACTTAATGATCACGATGGCTCTTCTAATCAATGACATTCTCTTGGGAGTGCACAACCACTTCTTTAAAAATGAATTTTGTCGATGGCCATAGCACTACCCTTCTTTCCTAAAACCAATTTTCCTCTTACAATGAGGAAACAAAAACAAGATTTATTCCACACTAATTATTTAAAAGAATTAAAAAAACACACTTTTACATTGAACCCCTCCACAAACTCATTGCATGAATAAGGAAGTAGTTTCCTTTTTTATGTTATAAATAATGAAGATCCCTCTCATCCAACTACCAATCACCAACCAAACAACACAATCTTTAGTAAATAACCAAGATCACTTTCTTAGCTTGGAATTTAAACTTGGGACATAGAAGCCAAGATCTCCACTTCCATGGCAATAGTTTTCTTAGAAATAGTTTTCACCAAGATTTAAATGTTGTGTAGTATGTGAAAACCAAAATTTTCTTGTAATATTTGTTAATTAATTAGTGGACATCCTCTATGTTTTTAGAAATTTTGTCAAATTAGATAACACGTCTCCTTCAATATTCGACATCTTGATTTTATGGATGAATTCAATATCAATCCACACCACAAAAAGGAGAGTTAAAAAGTGGACAAACTCAAGCTTTTGTTAAGAGATATTATTACAAGTTCCACACTAATTTGCTATTTTTTTTCGAATTCCAACGAATGGAGTCTTCTTGAAATGGTCAACAATCCCAAAGAAAAGTAAGATTCATTTGTCACCTTGTTAGTACTCTTATCTATTCCATACTCCATGCCCATAAGATCATAGCACCAGGGTGTGTGCAAGAAGATGAGGGTCACTTTAGATGCAATGCTACTTTTTTCAAATCTCNTGGGATAGGTATTATTGTAAATTTCTTTGATTCAACCTTATGAATAGCAAGAAATTTCTTTTTTCTTTTGAAAAAAAAAACAGTTCATAAATTATAGACTATCATACAGAGATACAAGTGTTCGAAACCTCTGAGATCCTCACCCAAATAGTTGTGATTTTATTCTATGTCCAGACCGTTAAAGCTGTGTGAAGATCTTGTTGCATTTCTCATGCAAACCCAATTTCTTTATACTTTCCATAAATCTAGAATTTACTTCATTCATTAATTTCCATTCCAAGAGAAAGGATACTCCCACCAGAATTATTATATCCCAACATATGGAATTAAACCCTTTGGAAATAGCCCTTAATTTGGTCACAAAGTGGTTGAAAGCTCAAACTACTCCATGTTAACCTTAGTAAGTAAATAGGATTCTTTTTATCTAAATTTAGCTCCACTCCAACGACTTGAGCTTTCTTTCCAATCATATTAATGAATTCTCTAAGTAAAACTGGAAATGAAAATGCCTACTGCAAAATTCCCAGTAAATCATATAGCATTTTGATGCATTAACATTTGCAATAATTGTTGAATGTTTCATCATAGTAGAGAAGCAATGAAAAGTAAACAATGAAACAGAAGCCAAGGTAGATACATATTTCATATTGAGTTGTTTCCCGTATTTATCCCATGCGGCATGATACCGCAGGTAATGTACCTTCTTTTTACAAAAAGGTCGCATATCAAAAGACTTTTTTTGGGGTTCATTCTTTATTTATGTAATTATGCAAATCCTCAAAAGAAATAAATTATGCCAGCATTTATTTTCCTTTCTCCAGCCTTAATTTGGATAATGGCGTCGCATATTTGTCACGTTTCCAGTGTTCTTTCTAACATTGTGGGTCTTTCATCTAAGATTTATGTCATTGGACCTCATAATTCTCTAGTATAGATGTAAGGATTTTATGAGACAAAGTCTCACTAATTCAAATATGAGATGATATTTTCTCAAATCAACATGCCTTTGCCTTCCTTATTTCATTCTATATTCTTAGTTCAAAGAACACAATCCAAGTTGCATCTTCCAATAGTGAAACTTTTGTTTTACCAAACATATTTACTAGGTAAACTTTCTAATGGGATGTCAAAGAGATAAAAACATGACCTAGAATTCTCCATCACTTGGATCATTAGAGGTCATGTCTTAGCTTTGCACCTTGCCCAAAACCTGTCTTCTGAAACACATGATTATGAAGAGAATGATTATGTTTTGTCTATGTTGTTTTCCATAATAAATGGATATGATGAGGTTGAACTCCATCAAGATCCTTGGTACAATGATATCAATGTTTACTTTTAGACCAACAATATTATGCTCACTTAAAGTTGAATTAAACATGTAGGTAGATTCTAGAAGTAAGCAAGTATATTCTCATTAATCATTGCTTATTCTATAAGGGTTATAATGGAATTTTGTGGCATTGTCTTGGATAGCAACAATCTAATAAAATCATGCGTGATTATCACTCTAGAACTAGGAAATATTTACATTGTAGTGGACACTTTGTTGTTAAGTCCACTGCACATAAAAAAATTGCATCTTGGTTAATATTATTTTACCATCCTTGAGGGCACTTTTAATTATGTTATATGTTGCGATGAATGCCAATGCTTAATTGGGAAAGGTAATATTTATATTATGCTTTAGAATCGTGTTTGAGCTCTATTTTCATTTCCCAAGTTGGATCTATATGTTAGACCTATTAATCCTTATCATCTATTGTTCACATATTCATTCCAACAACACCATATTACAATACCAAGTGGGTGAATGTTGTCCTATTAACTCATGAAAAATTTAAACAAGTGGTTGGTTTTATTGAAACCAACATTCTCTCCTAGTTTGGCATCTTGATGGAAATTATTAGTGATAATGGTCTTAGTTTCATCTTTTGCAACCATCACTTGGTTTCACTCAAAATATAGCATCATTGCCTCAACTTACTATTCATGTTACCCATAAGGGAATGGTCTAATAAAATATACAAATAAAAATATTCTACACATCATCAAAAGTATCATGGTATTAATCTATAGGAATGTCATACTCAATAAGTATTTGTTTTACAAGTTGATTGCACTACCTCTAATTCAGGCATTGGATAGAAAAGCACTATTTCTAATTCAAGTATTGGATAGAACCCCTTCTTGCTAGTCTATGACAAGGATACCATCATACCTTCCATTATTGAAATTGCTACTCTTAGGATGTCTTACCAGAATAGTGAGGTGGAGGAAGATTATCTACAATGAAGGAAAAACACCTTGATCATCTTAGAAGAACTTTGGAAATTTGTTTATTATTCCAACAAAATACATGCTAGCTTGAAGAGGTATTTTAATCAAATTCCATGTACAATCCCTTGTCATTGGATAACAAGTCCTTTTGTAGGAATTTTCCCATAATGAAGCTAGAAAAGATACCAAGTTTTAGCGGTTGTGGATTGATCCTTTCGTAATCACTGAAGATTTAGGAGATAAATCCTATAGGTTAAAGGATGCCCAAAAATAGTGTTGTCCCATTCCATTAATGGAGTATTCATCAAGTCCTCCCATTCCAAGGATCCTTGAAAATAAATTCAACCCAAAAAAGGAGATAAGATAAGACTGACTTTCATAGTGTTATATGTTTTCTCCCTTGCAAGTTAGGTTAATTTACTTTTCAAATCTATTATGTTTTGTTTTTACTTTCATTCACTTTCAACTCTCCTTACTTTTCAAGCTCTTTAATTGACGCTGATTCTTTTTGTTCTTTGAATAATGTTGTTGTTGTTGTATTTTACTAGAGTCAATGCAATCAATAAGAGGCCTTGTATTCCATGAATAATTTGAAAAATGAAACAAGAATGGCCTAACCATTAAATCTTGCATTACTTTTTTGGATTGGTTAGATAACTCAACATGTTTTAGGAATAGATCATGAGGTTATTTGTCTTTTTTAATTTTTAACAAGCAAGATGAAAAATCTTCTCCATTATTGCTTGAAATTTGCATTCCCCCCTTGCGCCTTCTCAAATTCTCTTACTTCCCTTGCTTCACCCTTTTCTACAATTTGCAGATCCTTGGAGAGCTTACGTACTTACACTCCTCTTTGGTTGTAGGCATTCGGGCCTTTACCACCACTTTGCTCAAATTAGACCTAACATTCGATTAGAAGCATGACAATAGCTTCCTCCTTATGTATGGAAATAACTTAAAAACATAGTTCATGATTTCATTTTGGTCTTCTATTAAGATTTATTTTGGGGATTCAAACTCTTCTAATAACCTTATCCCTATGGAGTTTCTACATATTGATCATGAAATGATCAATAAGAATAATCACAAAGTATTGCAATTTTTACCCTGCATTTTAGCTAAGTTCTATTAATGATCATATCTGAGAAATGTTTTAAATAGGATTATTTTTTAATATATTTTCTCACCCCACCCCGAAATGAGCTTCCTTTCATGAGATAGTTAGTATCATGCCCTATTGTACTACCTTGGGTCTAATATTGTCATTTGTTAACAAGTTCTTTGGGTCCATGAGATTATTGGAAAGATGAATTGGTGATGGATCAAGTGATGAACATTGTGATGTGTTTGATGGTTGTTGGATATGGCAGAATTGTCATGTTTTTTTATCTACATGAAAATACATGATATTCATCATTTCCAATTACAATGCTTCATTCCAAAACTTTCATGTATGGTATGCTTATGGTCTATGTTAATGTTATTTATAGTCATTGGATTGATTCCTCATGTAACATGCAAGTTCCTACCTTCTATCGGTTTATCCATTACAGTCTCATTTTATTTATGTCGCAATACTAGGTGACATGGTTTCATAATATTCTTTGACATAGCATATGTGATAACATACTAGGTATAATGATGCAAAGGCTTGTTTTGCACAACATGTTTCGTTAGAGAAATGAAGCTAAGCAGGCCTTCTCCACCTTAAAGGATTCCATGTGCACTACTCTAGTATTATAAATGCATGATTTCACTAAGACTTTTGTCTTGGAATGTGATGCCTTCGGATGAGGCCTTGGAGTAGTATTGATGAAAGAAAAAAGCCCTTTAGCCTTCACAAGCAAGCATCTATGTGATCAGAATTTGGGAAAATCCACATATGAAAAAGAGATGATGGCCATCCTTCTCATAGTTGAGATAAGGTGCCCATATTTAATACAGAGGCGCTTACAAATCAAAACTAACCATACTAGTTTAAAATATTTCTTGGAACAAAGGTTGTCCTCACAAGAGAAGGATAAGGGGTTAATAAGATGTTAGGGTATGGCTATGAGATTATATATATGAAGGGTAGCAAAAATAATGTCGTTGATGCATTATCTAGGAAATTTTGAGGAGAGGGATCCCTATTTGCACTATCCTTACCAATACCAAGATGGCTCGAGGAAGCACATGAAGAATGGGTGACAAATAACACCATAAGGCCCCTCTTCCAAAGGCTTCAGGATGACCTGAACCCTACACCTAGGTATACATGGAACCAAGATACATCAAAATATAAAGAATTCATTTTTCTAGAACCAAATTTGGCCTGAAAGCACCACATCTTAGAGGAGTTACATTCATAACCCACAGTAAGTCACTCGAGTTTTCATAAAAACTATGAAAGAAGTAAGCGTCCCTTCCTTTGGGAAGGCATGAAAACAAACATACAAAACATTATTGCAACCTGTGACACTTGTAAATGGCATAAGGGTGAGACGATGAAGTCACAACGAGCCTTGCATCCACTTATGATTCCCACCTATATATGGACTAATATGTCTATGGATTTACAATGGGGCTTCCTAGAGTTTGAAATAAATTTGTAATCATGGTGGTAGTATACAACATTTCCACGTGGGCTCACTTATGTGCATTAGCACGCCCTTTTACACCATCCATCATGGCCCAAGTATTCATGGATTAGATTTTTTAAGTTACATGACATGCCCACTTCAATTGTTTCTAATTAGGACCCTACATTCACAAGAAACTTTTGGTAGGAGCTATTTAAATTTCAAGATACCCAATTGAAACTCATCACATCCTATCATCACCAAATAGATGGTCAAACAAAAACAGTTAATAAGTTCTTGAAAACCTACTTGAGATGCTTCACTTCAAAAAGACCACACCAAAATGATCCCATATGAACTAATGTATGGCTAGAAACCATTTTCCATGCTTTCATATTTAATAGGCACCTCCAAGTCCATGTAGTAGGTAGCACACTTCACACCAAATAAAATTTTCTCTAAAACTTAAGGACAATTTGGATATGGTTCATAATAGAATGAAACAATATGCAGATCAACATCACTTAGAGAGTTCATTTGCAAAAGGGGATTAAGTGTTTCTTCACCTTCAACCTTATAAATAGACATAACTCAAAAAGAAACTCCCCCCGGAAACTAGCCCCAAAGTTCTGTGGACCTTACAATATCACACAATGCATTGGACAAGTGGTGTACAAGCTAGCTCTGCCAAATCAATCCAAGATTCACCTGATCTTTCATGTACCTTGCCTCAAAAAAGTGGTGGGATCAAATTGTAAAGTGGATACCAAGTTATCAAAACTTGATATAGAAGGCTCCATTTGGCTCCAACTGCAAGCAATATTTGATACCAAGGAACGTTAATTGCATATGCATACAATCAAAGAAGTCTTGATCTAGTGGAAACATATGCAACTAGAAGATGCCACATGGGAGCCATAAGGGATTTTGCAACAATATCCTCACCTTTAGCCTTGAGGACATTGATTCTCTTGAAAGGGGGGAGTCTGTTGGGGTCTTACCCTAATCCCCCCTTGCTTTAGACTACATATGAGTTTGTCAACTATTATATGCAGTCATGTCCTTTAAATAAGCTTGAGTAGTTAGAAATGGATAATTAATGTAAAAAGGGTCTTTGTGTTAATCAAGGCCCACTAAGTAGTTAAGGTTTATATTCATTAAGTGGTTAGGGTTTTTTCTATTGAAACCCTATTTAAGGAGTTATGAGGTTGTGGATTATTTTGTGAAGAATTATTGTATTGGAGCTCTACTCAAGTGAAAGGTCGCCCAATCATAAGAAATGAATAAATATTGCTTTCTGATTTGATCATCATAATGCAAGGGTTATTTCTCTAGCATCTCACTTATGTATTGTCTTATGTTTGGTTATTATGCACTATAATTTATAGTTTCTTACATCATAAATCTATGTATATTCCATGTTGTTCTAAGTTTCAAAATGAATGTCCACTACACGACATCACTCTTAAGCCTATTGGTGAATGAAGGACATAACAAGAACAAGAAAATCAAGATAACAACAAAGACAAATAGATAATAGAAAAAGGCAAGAGCAAAATCCATATTGTATTCAAACATAAGGTACATCTATCATACAATATCCAATAACCACCATGTAATGCATAACCATAAAATGGTCAACCCCAATACATAACCAAAGTGCATAACACTTAGGAAAGCAACTATATCCCATGATGCACATGTAGGTAGCTTAGGACTTAGGATTGGGGCCAAATTGCTAACAATCCCCCCCCTTAATCATAAGTTTGTACAAGTGCACTATCTAGAAACAAATACTATTGCAAAAATGATAAGATATCTAAGTCTCCAATCTAATACCCATGATCTAAAATATCATGAGTGTTAATGAAAATCCACTTGAGAAAACCACAAAATTGGATGATGAAAACCATGTCTGGAAAACTCATTGTGCAACAAATGATCCAAATAACTTGTAAGCGTTCATTGATGTGAACCCAAAACTAATGAGAGGATCCCTAATGTGCCCAAAAAAAGTAGAAGCATCATTTGCCCTTTGCAAGGTCTAAATACCATCCCTTTAAAGTTTGAAGACTACAAACTGAAAAATGTGTTTATAAAACCACTCTCAAATATCCACACATAAAAAAAATTCAATAATCTAGTTGACAAAAAAAATAGCGATAATCATCTGGATCCTTTATCCTATAAAAACATGTGTATGAAACCCTATGAATGATTCAACAATGGGTGAATCATAATCTTGCCAAAATCCACTAAGAAGTAAACCAAGTGAACCACTGGTATTGCTCCAAATCCCAAAACCACATGCCATTAAACATGTCATACAATTATGCAAGTCACAAATATGAAAGTGATTAGATCCTCAAATGCCAAGATGTAGCATTTCATCCTTCCATACAAATATCTTGAAAATTCATTAAAATATCATCAAACTCTTGAAAATACTCAAAAATATAAAGTTCCAAAGATCAAATTGACCAATACAAAACTCTATATGAGTGATCTTCAATCCATCATCCTGTCCTAAAACAATCCTTAATCCAACATCAATCATGTCCTAAATCCATCATCATGTCTAGAATCTATTCCTATATCCTTCATCCTGAATAAACCATAGTATTCAAAATCATGGAAGAGACATCGAATCTTAAATTCTAACATCATCAATATCTTCCCCCTATCAATTGAAAGGTGAGAAGTCTTGGGACCTGTAAATCAGCAATGTCAATATTCCCCCCAAAAGTGGAAAAGGGTAACTATATTGTCTTTGAATGGAGTCTAGAGACTAGATATCCAACTCAAAAGACTACATCAAGTGGGCCTTGAATCAACAATTTATGAATCAAAACATCCATGTGCATCTACTATAAAAATATCTCTAATCAAGCATGAATGTACCTATGTATGAATGCAATGATAAGACTATTCCAACAACTTCGTTTTCAAAATCCAATACCAAGTACCTAACCATCCAAATTTTACTTGTTTTCTTCAAATCTTTGTTCACTTCCAACACCAATCTAAAAGGTGATTTGTCTTCCGACATATACTACATGGAGTGAGATCAAAACAATGTAATGCGATATGGAAAACTCGATGATAGTGTTGGCACTATTTAGGTGCACCATCTACTTTATCAATATCAAGTACATCATCCTCATTGTCATCAACTGCATCATCACCATCCTTGTCTTCAATTTCCTTATCATGATCCTCAAGTTCAGGTACTTCATCCAACTTATCATCAATAATATTCCTCCCCAAATCATCACCAAGAAAGCCAACACTCACAAACTCCACAAATTTGGAGTAATCAAGAATATTAAAGAAGTCAAACTTTATCCTATCATATCCTAAACCAATTTCATTCCTCTTGAACTACAACTATTCCCGTGTCTGATAATTTTGTCTTTATTCTCAAACATATCCTCTAAGTTATATTTTATCTTCTTAGTGTCTTCGTCAAATTCATCATCTGCCTCCTTAGTGCCTTCATCAAAATTCTATGTCCAATACATAGCTAAATTATTGTCAATGCCCTCTAGTTCACTGTCAACAATAGTTAATCCAAGTAATGGATTATCTTGAATACTAACGGGTTTAGAATTTTGATGGAAAAGAAGTTGCAATTCATCATTTAATAACCTATTATGAGTTTGAAGTAGATCAATATTTTTGTGCATGATGTCCATACATGTAGCTACATGACTTAGTGAAGTTTTGTTGCTTTGAAGCTAAGCGGGCCTTCTCCACCTTAAAGGATTCCATGTGCACTACTCTAGTATGAGAAATTCCTAATTTCATTAATACTTTTGTCTTAGAAAGTGATGCCTCTGGATGAGGCCTTGGAGCAATATTGATGAAAGAAGGCTGCCCTTCAACCTTCTCAAGTAAGCAGCTATGTGATCATAATTTGGACAAATCCACATATGAAAAAGAGATGATGGTCATCCTTCACATAGTTGAGACAAGGTGCCCATATTTAATACAGAGGCATTTACAAATCAAAACTAACATCCTAGTTTAAAATATTTCTTAGAACAAAGGTTTTCCTCACTAAAGTAGGATAAATGGGTTACTAAGATGTTAGGGTATCGTTATGAGATTATAAATATGAAGGGTATCAAAAATATGGTGGTTGATGCATTATCTAGGAAATTTGAGGAGGAGAGGGCTCCCTATTTACATTATCCTTACCAATTCAAAGATGGATCGAGGAATCCCATGAAGAATGGGAGACAAATGACACCATAATGCCCCTCATCCAAATGCTTCGGGACGACCTGAACCCTCCACCTAGGTATACATGGAACCAAGATAAATTAAAGTATAAGGAACGTTTTTTTTGCATCACCAAATTTGGACTTAAAGCACCACATCTTAGAGGACTTGCATTCATCACCCATACTAAGTCACTCAGGTTTTTATAAAACCTATACAAGAATTAAGTGCTCCTTCTTTTGGGAAGGCATGAAAACAAGCATACACAACATTACCGCATCTTGTGACACTTGTCAATGACACAAGGGTGAGACGATGAAGTTACAAGGAGCCTTGCAACCAGTTATGATTCCCACCTATATATGGACTAATATATCTATGGATTTTATAGTGGGGATTCCTAGAGTTGGTAATAAATTTGTAATCATGGTGGTAGTATACCACATTTCCAAATCAACTCACTTTTGTGCATTAGAACACCCTTTTACACCATCCAACATGGCCCAAGTCTTCATGGATTAGATTTTAAGTTGCATGGCATGCCCACTTCCATTGTTTCTGATAAGTACCCTACATCACAAGAAAGTTGTGGTAGGAGGTATTTAAATTTCAAGATACCCAGTTGAAACTCAACACATCCTATCCTTCCCAAACAGATGATCAAACGGAAGCAGTTAATAAGTTCTTAAAAACCTACTTGAGATGCTTTCCTTCAAAAAGGCCACACCAGTGAGCACAATGGCTTCCTTCTGTAGAACGGTGGTATAATACTACTTATCATGGATCTACCAAAATGACCCCATATGAGCCAATGTAAGGCCATAAACCATTTTCCAATGTTTCTTATTTTACGGGCACCTCCAATTCCATGTAGTAGATAGCACACTTAACACCAAAGAAACTATTCTTTGCACAATTAAGGACAATTTGGCTATGGCTCATAATAGAATGAAACAATAGGCAGATCAGCATCCCTTAGGGCATTCATTTGCAAAAGGGGATCAGGTGTTTCATCACCTTCAACCTTATAAATAGACATCATTCAAAAAGAAACTCCCTCGGAAACCATCCCCAAAGTTCTATGGACCTTACAAGATCATACAATGCATTGTACAAGTGGCCTAGAAGCTACCTCTATCACATCAATCCAAGATCACCCAATCTTTCATTTACCTTGCCTCAAAAAAGTGGTGGGATCAAATTGTAAAGTGGATACAAAGTTGCCAGAACTTGATATAGAAGACTCCATTTGGATCCAACTCGAAGTAATATTTGATACTAAGGAACGCCAATTGCACATGCGTACAATCAAAGAAGTCTTGATCTAGTGGAAAGATATACAACTAGAAGATGCCAAATGGGAACCGGAAGGGATTTTGCAACAATTTCCTTACCTTCATCCTTGAGGACACTAATTATCTTAAGGGTGGAGGTTATGTTAGGGTACTACCCTAATCCCCCCTTACTTTAGACTACATATGAGTTTGTCAACTATTCTATGCAGCCATATCCTTTGAATAAGCTTAAGTAATTAGAAATGGATAATTAATGTAAAAAGGGTCTCTATGTTAATTAAGGCCCCCTAAGTAGTTAGGGTTAATGTTCACTAAGTAGTTAGCGTTTTTCTATTGAAAGCCTATTTGAGGAGTTAGGAGGTTGTGGATTATTTTGTGAAGAATTGTTGTATTGGAGCTCTGCTCAAGTGAAAGGTTGCCCTATCCTAAGAAGGGTGTGAACATTGATTTCTAAATTGATTATCATGATACAAGCGTTGTTTCTCTAGCATCTCACTTCTCTATTGTTTTATGTTTGGTTATTATGCACTATAATTTATAGTTTATTCCATCATACATCTATATATATTCTATGTTGTTCTAAGTTTCAAAGTAAAATTCCGCTACACGACATCACTCTTAATTCTATTGGTGAATGAAGGACATAACAAGAACAAGAAAATCGAGATAACCATAAAGACAAAGAGATGGTAGAAAAAGGAAAGAGCCAAATCCATATTGTATTCACACATAAGTTACATCTATCATACAATATCGAATAACCACCATGTAATGGATAACCATAAAATGGTAAATCCCAACACATAACCAAAGTGCATAACACTAAGGAAAGCAACTTTTTCCCATGTTGCAAATGTAGGTGGCTTAGGACTTAGGATTGGGACCAAATTTCTAACAATCCCCTTGTTAATCATAAGTTTGTACAAGTGTACCATTTAGGAACAAATACTAGTGCAAAAGATGATAACATATCCAAGTCTTCAATCTAATACCCATGGTATAAAATCTCATGAGTGTCAATAAAGATCCACCAAAGAAAACCACAAAATTGGATGTTGAAAACCATGTCTGGAAAACTCATTGTGCAACAATTAAGCCAAATAACATGTAAGTGATCGTTGATGTGAACCCAAAACTAATGAGAGGATCCCTAATGATAAGTGAATTAGCTACAAGTCCAACACATCAATGAACACGGTCTTAATGAGAGGATCCCTAATGATCAGAGCTTATCCTTAATGAGAGGAGCCCTAATGATCAAAGCTTATCCTTAATGAGAGGAGCCCTAATACCCATGGTCCAAAATCTCATGAGTGTCAATGAAGATACACCTGAGAAAACCACATAATTGGATGTTGAAAACCATGTTTGGAAAACTCATTGTGCAACAATTGAGCCAGATAACTTGTAAGTGTTTGTTGATGTGAACCCAAAACTAATGAGAGGAGCCCTAATGATAAGTGAATTGGCTACAAGTCCAACACATCAACAAGCATAGTAATGAGAGTGTTTTTTTTTTGCAGGGGGGAGGGAAAGATGTCAAATTTCGATTATGACAATGAAACAAGTACAAATCATACCTTCTCACCATCGGGCACCTTATCGAAGCCAAAGATCCAATCTCTCTACTCTTGCACTCTGACAATCCCACTCTGATATGCCAAGTGTATATAAGGGATGAAGTCACTTGAGGGAAACAACTTCCACACTCAAGGATATAGGGATCAACAACAGGGGTTATTGATGTGGATGGGAATGAGGGGTGCGATGAAAAGTGATTCCTCCAGCATTATCTTGGTATAATGGGTGTCCCCTACTTGATCTCTCCCATCTCCTTTTAATTTTGATGGAGATATTTGCAGATGGTTACTAAGTGGTTCAGGGGGTTGCAAAGTCAATTAGTTTGAGAAACTCTCATAACTCCCCAATTTCGAATTTTATTGTTTTTTTCATGAAATTATGGAGAATTCACGCCTTGACCAAAGGCAACACATGAATGGTTGGATTCTTGCTAGTGTGCAAGGTGTGAATCATCATTTTTTGTTGCATTCCCACTTTGATCAAAGGAAACACATGAATGATGCGTGGCTTGCTAGTGTATAAAGCACGAATTTTCTTCTTTATGGTTGCAACTTTTCAAGATGAAGGGAATTGTATTGGGATATCACCTTGAATCCTTAAGACTGTCATTAGGGTTCAAATCATAGGCTCTTCAATCCATAAGTATCTTTTTTTTTAACGATCAGTGACACCTAAGTGTCTTCTTTTGAATTGTTGTCACAAACGGAGAAGTGTCGATTTGAGCTATAACAATGAGGCATAATGTCCAATTGTATTACAACAAAAACAAGTTATTGTTTTATTTCCTCTTCCTCTTCCACTAGACTGAGAATGTTGAATTTGTCTTCTTTAGATGAACATTTTTAGTCATATTTCCTCTTCCTCTACCTCTACCTATTCCTATTCCCTTACCTCAACCTTGATCTATGTTAGGATACTATTTTTTATTTTGAAGAGTTTCATTACCCTTGGTAGGAAAAACACATTTTTAAGTTAAAGAAACAATTGTGTTAATAATTATGTTGACATCCTTGATTGTACTAGCAACAAAACATCTTCCCTTTATTGTGTCTTCCTTCCAAATGTTTTATTAAAATTTGCTAACAATTCACTAAGCTTGTCAAAAGTTATAATATCCAATTTGTTAGTAGTTTGTAGTGTCTCTAAAAAATGCTTGTGTGATTATGGCAACCCATATCAATATTGCAACCATCAAACTATCTTCTATTTTAGCAAACCCTACTTTATTAATCTCTTGTTTAATATTTTTGTGTCTGGAAATGTATTCCATGACTTCTCCCCCTTCAGTTAACTTTTGTTGCAATAACTTTAATTGAAGATCAATCCGTTTGACCTCTCGCTAGAAGTCAAACAAATCCTTACGGAATTTCCATGTTGACCATGCATCACCACAATTCTCAATGTGAACAAAAACTTCATCAAAAAGCAGTGCTTTGAATAAGTGCTAATGCTTTTTCATCTTTTAACTCCCATTTGGCTAATTCTGCAACATCGGTGGGTTTTGTGGGTTATGCATTACAAACACCTTTCCATAATTCATTATAGATTAAAATGATTTCAATGTAATGACTCCCAACTTTATAATTCTTTGAACCCTCATATTTGTCAAAATCACTAAAGAGACTAACAACTTTAGACATTGTAAAGTCAAATATACAACTATGATCTCGTGTCATGATTATGCCAATAAAAATACGTGACCGCCATTAAAAATCAATCAAATGAAAACTATCACTACAATGTCATGCACATATCATTCACCATAGGTACCATTGTCTACTCATTAAGAAAACTATAAGAGCTTGGCCTTGACCCGTATAAATCCTCGTAAAAAAATTTTTAAAAAATGATTAATTGAGCTTTATTGTGCTCTAATCAACACTTAACCTACATAAAAATGTCCAATGATATAAATGTTACATTAGGAAGGAAAACTTAGAAGTTTATGTCCTTTACTTTCTCAAAAGATATAAGTGGTCACTAAAAGTTTGAAATTCCTTGCATCAATCGTAGACTAAAAAATGAAACCCTTTATTACATGACTATGAGCTCTAGGCTTGTGATCATACTTGGAGTCGTAGCCTTCAATACATGGAGTCGCAGCTTTTGAATTTTTCTATAAAATCATGGCCTCTACTTGGAAATTCGTACCCTTCAAATTTCCTCTACAATCGTAGCTTTCAAAATATACAAGGAGAATACGAAGGAAATACTTCTGTTGTGCAAGAAATTATATTTTAGGTCGTATTTATTATTTTGTCAGTTAGCAATAGCATGGATCTCGCGGTATACGTGGATTAACAAATTTTCAGCCTCATTATTATATATTATATTGTCTAATATTCTTTGTTTGCATTAAAGATTACATAAAAGTATTGAGAACCAGCCATTACATTCACTGCTTAGAGTGGAGCACTCCTCTTATCGGATAGACATACAAAACTATAGCAAAGGACTTATTTTCTCTTCTAAAGATAGACAGTTTAGTGACTAGTCAAATTGCCTTCTAACTGAAGGTATTGTTCTAACATATCAGTGTTTTAGTTCATATACAAACAACACAGAACGATTTAGCCAATCATATGATTAGAAAAGCAATTCTGAACATTTATTACAGCCTTGACCCAGGTTTTCTTCTCTCAGTAATACCTAGATAATCAAAATGAGTATAGACCAATGTCATTGTCAAAAACACAGAGCATTATTGTCTTTCTCATTCTTCTTAAACATAAAGAAAATTATTGCAAAATGATTCAATGGTAACAATGATATATCAATGGATTATCTTTCCAAATTTTAGACAGTAATACAATAATAAAGAAAATGCTTATCATTTTTTTAAGACCGTCACTATGCCAATTTTGTGTCACCAAGCTCCATACATATTTTCCATTAATGCACTTTCTCAACCAAGGCCATGAATCATATGCTGCTCTAATACTAATTGAAGGACATAATAAGAGCAAGAAAATCAAGATAACCATAAAGACAAATAAATGGTAGAAAAATACATAAGCCAAATCAACATTGTATTCACAAATAAGGTACATATAATGTACAATATCCAATAACCACCATGTAAAGGATAACCATGTAACAATCAACTCCAATATATAACCAAAGTGCATAACACTTAGAAAAGAAATTATGTCCCAATATGCTCATGTAGGTGGCTTAGGACTTAGGATTAGAGCCAAATTGCTAATAGTGATTAGTTGAAAGAGGTGGTGAGTTCCTTTGAATTCATTTATTTCACTTGTATTTTCAAAAGTTGAATGAGGAAGTAAATTATTTGTCGAATGAAGCTTAATAAGTAATTCAAGGTACTATGATTCTAGAGGAAATAAAAAAATGGCAATTCTTCCATTTCTTCTATCATATTCTTATTTTTGTATTGCCATTGATGAAGGGTGATAAGTACTATTTTGTTTTGATCTTGTTGATACTTAGTTTTTTGGGGGATTGTTCCTATAGTTTTTGATACATGGTCTCTTTATCATACTGTCACTTGTTTTTTTTTAAACTATTTAAACTAATGTATGGAACCTGTACAATGTTATTAATCAGAGATTTTATTTTTTAAGATTGATGGGACAGAGATAAATGACCTTAGTATATGTAAGTGCAGTATGGACATGTGAAATGTAATTTCAATGCAATCTATAATCATAAATGACAAATTATCTTTGGACCTACACAAACACACTGGGTTGTGGTCTAGCAACAACTTGGAGTAGTTATTGTGACAATGTCTTGGGTTCAAATCCATACAAGCATGCTCCTCCCTTGCATGGGGTTTTACAGATGTGGTTATTGACTATATTCAATATTGTTGATGTAGCTTTCAAGTACATCATTGTATGGTGTTGGTAATGTACCATCAAACCCTATTCTTGACTTAAGCATGTGATGATGGGTCAAGCTCATATATGGGTTTATTGCCCATAAATTAATGGGTTCCCATTGTGTGTGTATGTGTGCATGCATGCGCATGCACACGTTCTTGACAAATACAACCTTTATTTATAAAATCTANCAATGGATTATCTTTCCAAATTTTAGACAGTAATACAATAATAAAGAAAATGCTTATCATTTTTTTAAGACCGTCACTATGCCAATTTTGTGTCACCAAGCTCCATACATATTTTCCATTAATGCACTTTCTCAACCAAGGCCATGAATCATATGCTGCTCTAATACTAATTGAAGGACATAATAAGAGCAAGAAAATCAAGATAACCATAAAGACAAATAAATGGTAGAAAAATACATAAGCCAAATCAACATTGTATTCACAAATAAGGTACATATAATGTACAATATCCAATAACCACCATGTAAAGGATAACCATGTAACAATCAACTCCAATATATAACCAAAGTGCATAACACTTAGAAAAGAAATTATGTCCCAATATGCTCATGTAGGTGGCTTAGGACTTAGGATTAGAGCCAAATTGCTAATAGTGATTAGTTGAAAGAGGTGGTGAGTTCCTTTGAATTCATTTATTTCACTTGTATTTTCAAAAGTTGAATGAGGAAGTAGATTATTTGTCGAATGAAGCTTAATAAGTAGTTCAAGGTACTATGATTCTAGAGGAAATAAAAAAATGGCAATTCTTCCATTTCTTCTATCATATTCTTATTTTTGTATTGCCATTGATGAAGGGTGATAAGTACTATTTTGTTTTGATCTTGTTGATACTTAGTTTTTTGGGGGATTGTTCCTATAGTTTTTTATACATGGTCTCTTTATCATACTGGCACTTGTTTTTTTTTTAAACTATTTAAATTAATGTATGGAACCTGTACAATGTTATTAATCAGAGATTTTATTTTTTAAGATTGATGGGACAGAGATAAATGACCTTAGTATATGTAAGTGCAGTATGGACATGTGAAATGTAATTTCAATGCAATCTATAATCATAAATGACAAATTATCTTTGGACCTACACAAACACACTGGGTTGTGGTCTAGCAACAACTTGGAGTAGTTATTGTGACAATGTCTTGGGTTCAAATCCATACAAGCATGCTCCTCCCTTGCATGGGGTTTTACAAATGTGGTTATTGACTATATTCAATATTGTTGATGTAGCTTTCAAGTACATCATTGTATGGTGTTGGTAATGTACCATCAAACCCTATTCTTGACTTAAGCATGTGATGATGGGTCAAGCTCATATATGGGTTTATTGCCCATAAATTAATGGGTTCCCATTGTGTGTGTATGTGTGCATGCATGCGCATGCACACGTTCTTGACAAATACAACCTTTATTTATAAAATCTAGATGTAAGTAATTCAAAATGGAATGTCAATGAGAATAAACTAACAATAATCATATGAAAATAACACACTTCATCAAACCCAAGTTGGTCTCTCATTTATAACAATATATAAATTTATTGAATGCTTCATGTATACTCAGAGTACTCATAGACAAACTAAAGGTTTGTGATATCATCAACTAGATACAGATAACAACTCAAACTATTTCATCAATCTTATAACAATACGAATATCTACAATCAAAATCTCATGAAACAATCCCAAGTTCAATTCAAGTTGGTGTTGTGTGTTTCCTAATCAATACAAAACCATTAGTTGCCCTGATTCTACTAACACAATGCTTCTTTAAATACACAAGTGACCAAACAAGTATGTAATAACCATTGAATATATATATATAGATAGATAGATAGATAGATATAGATATAGATATATAGTTGAGAGGAGATTTTAGGTAAGGTATCAAAGGAGAGTATGAGTTCTATGTGGCCTATTCATAGTTGGTATTCAAAACTTTACTGGCTAAGAATTTAAGTATACTATAGAAGTTACCCATGGGCCATACCAACATGAATTGGGCAATAAATAGCTAAGTGACCCTTAGGAACCACGTAAACAAAGCATAATTCATTAAGTGCCTTTCAAAGGCCAAGATATATAGAGGGAGGAAGTGCATTGACTTGTAATACCACAATAAATTGAAGCCTTTAAATGAGAACTTAAACAAAACCATGTCCTGGTGAAAACTAAAATTACTAATCACATAAACTAATTCTAAAATAAAGAATGAGAGTCATGTTAGTTCAAATCCCCATATCCATTAATACAAAAGCACACATAGGATTCAAATCCAAAATGTAGTAAATTGATCTTACATTATAGGGAGTAACCCTCTTTTTCCACATGAGTTTGCATGTGGTTACCACAAATGGATTAACCCGACAATCATGAGTTAACCTGTATGGTGGCATTCATCTCATTTAATGCATGTCAATGTATGAAGTGAGGGGAGCTTACATGGAATTTTTCCAATGAAACCTTTCAACTCAAATCCTAATGCAAGATCTTCATCGAATCTAGGGATAAATGCAATATTATGCATGTAAAGCTTACCTCCAATGTATGTATATTTAGCATATGATGCCACGACCTAATCAATCAAGGGTAAGTACTTATGTTGGAGCACTCAAGGTTTACTTCTTGAATAATATTATGTGAAACATGGTTTGTATGATAATATGGTGATACATATGTTGTCTACCAATGTTTAGTGCATGGTCATAATTCATAAGGTGGTTATTATGTAGATTCAAAATATCCAAAACCTTTTTTTTCAATCAAAACCAGAACTTCAATGTTAACCAAAAGACAATGAAGAGTACTAAGAAAGTTCTAATCTAGATGCAACATTGATGAACTGCATGATTCTCATCAAATCCACATTTATGATTCAAAATCAAGCTCAAATTTGAACAAGATTTAGTGCCTTTGATATAAGGAGAAATGTATTTGATTATAAAGAAACGAGAAGGGTTTGAATGAATTCATTATAATATTGTTCTTCAACATATATGAAGTAAATTATAATCATATGAATCAGCTAATTCAACTCAAGTAAAACAATGCAAGGCTGAGTCAATTAGGGATATAAAATAACTCATAATGCTTTGATACTACAAGTCCTAAAAATGATGCCAAGCGACAATAGGTTGCTAATCAAAAAGCTCTGAGGGTTTTCCCAAGTGGCCATGAACCAAACATGAGATGTAATACCCCTAGTTTTGACCCTTGGAATG
>NWUY0300014653.1:19094-31455 GCA_004151065.3 Larix sibirica | reverse complement strand
TATTGATGATTACACCAAGATGTGTTGAGTTTATTTGTTGAAAGATAAATATCAACCCTTTAAAACATTTAAAAAGTTCTATGTGTGGATTAAAAATGAAGCACATCTCATATCGTTTCCCTTCGTACTACTGATGGAGGAGAATATACATCTAATGAATTTGAAGCCTATCTTAGACAACACTGGATTAGGCACCAAACCATTGGTCCATACAATACTCAATAGAATGGTGTGGTAGAAAGAATGAACAAGACACTCTTGAATATGGTACGTTCCATGTTATTTTTCAAGAATGTGAAATTGATGTTTTGGGTTGATGTAGNTACAAACTTAAGAGGCACTACACACTGTATGTGCAACTGTTGAGGGAATCCTATCTAAAGGTTTATTCTATGGAATTGGAAGTGACTGATTAAAGATAAGCATATAAATTCTATGTTTATGAAAGCATGAAAACATGTTTAACAATAACATCTACTTGTTGAAGGAAATGATCTGACAATCTAGGAAATCATGGAAATCTAATTAATGAAAGGATAAATCTAATCTATGAAAGCATAATTCTAATCTATGAAAGAAGAATTCTAATCTAGGAAAGGAAGAAAATATATTCTAAGAATTGCTTTGAAAAACTTAATCTAAGGAAATGGAATTTTATTTAGGTGAAAGTTGAAACATTATAATCTATGAAATCACAAAAGAAACTAATCTAAACCCAAGGCTGAAATGCATAATATCATAAATCTGACTAAATTGTTCCAATGTAAATCTAACTAAACTGTCTTTTGGAACGCACCTACAGGACTACAAACACCATATAATAAAACTACATGCACCGTTATACAATCATATGGATGAAAATAGGAAATTTCCAAACTTATATTTTAACTACCAAATGATATTTTAAACGAAGTACAGTTATCTAATGGATCAAAACAAAGAAATGTTTTTAATCTAATAATAAAGAAAACATAGAACTCTTTCTCAACACAATGAGGGGGGCCACCTCAAATTGTATTACAAGAGCTAAATTAAACTATGAAATCACAAGTAATATGAAACGCAGTTCTTTCATTAAGTTGGTTGAGAATTCATATCAACGTAGTACAAAAGTTGAGTGTTGTGTAAAGGAAAATGTCTAAACAAAAATGATAAAATCAGAGAGAGTTTCACGCTATGTGTGAGTCCCTATTTATTACATAATTTCAAAAAGTATCCTCAAATGTCTTCTTTGGATATCACGATATCAATCTATTCTAGATTTTTCATCCATGGAAATCAGGGGATATTGGTAGAATGATCTTGAGTTCCTCTTTTGTTTCTTCTTGAGGTCAACTAGGAATAACTATGTCGAGATTTCTTTATATAAATGTGTAACTTGGGAAGGCTCAATCTGTTGTTTTCATAGTTGTCATTAAACTTGCGCTTATTTGCAAAATAGCACTCATCCACTAATTAGCTCTTTAAAAACATGTTAATCACAAGAAATATTACTACATAACCATCATTACTTCATAATAAAATAAAATCATATCCTAGGCTACAAAAAGGGGTGATCTTATGCCTAATTGCTACTCCATAACAGTAGAAAGGGAATTATGAATGCAATTGATACCTATAGTGTGGCCCTATCAAATACTCTACCACATTGAATCTAGGAAGACTCCAAATGAAGTGTGGACCACCCTGTCCACCCTCTTCGAAACACAAGATGAAATGAGGGGCCATCAATTGGAGGTGGACTAATGAACTTGAGCCCATCAAGTTCAAACTAGTTCTCTTGCAGTTCAAGACATGTAAGATAAAGAAGGATGGCTCACAAATGGTACTCTCTATTCTCTCCAGATTGGGTCATGATTACAGTATCTCTGTTTCTACTTTTCATTCCACAAGATTGCCTCTTGGATCCACCTACAAAATTCCTAATTTGGATGTATTTGTTACCTCCCTCCTTCAATATCAAGATAAATTCTCACAAATGGGCCTCCAAAATACCTCAAATGTGCATTCACTTGTAGCCAATGATGGGAAGAAGGGAACAAGCAAGCAAAATCCCCCATACATGGGACAAAAGGAGCGAAAACCAAGGGTTTCTCATGAAGACTTCAAATCCAATGATGGAAATCAAAGAGGAGCAGTCATGGTATCCTTACTGCAATATAGTCCCATATAAAGAAGAATTTTGCATGTACAAAAAAAAATGAAGAAAAGGAAGAGAAGGAGTTCAACAAAAAAAGTTCCACACAAAAGAAAGACAGGTGCATGTATGCACTTACTGTAGTTTCTACCCCATGCATCCTTGATTCAAAATATTCCCAACATCAAGTTCTAATTGAATAAGGCCTCCAAAATGTATCTTTATACTTAGGATCTACGAGAGAACTTGTCCCAAATCAAGTTCTCATTTAAGAAGACCTCCAGTATGTCTCTTCATACTTTGGATCTAAAACCTTTGCTCCTACTAATACCAAGTTCCACACAAAATATTCAAGGAGTTCCCTTTATTTGAAGCAAGGAATGGTTAAGGACCATCATTCAAGCACTTAAAAGTGTGTGTATCTCATGAATGGGCTCACATGGATTCCAACAGAAGAATGTGTTCACCGACGTTTGCAGGGATCTTCGCACATCCCTTCATCGGGAAGCAATTCACCAAGATATTGCATGCCTTGAAATGGAAGGCTCCTTCTAAGTAGGTTATCCTTCTCTTTTTTAGATTTTTTTTATCGGGGGGTCCAGTGTGGTTTTTCCCTCTTACCCATTTTTCAAAGATTCTTGTGTGCATGGGTACCTAATATGGTTACAAATTGTTGAGACCCATTTTTCATTTTTATTTTCACCTAGTTAGGGTTATGGGGGGTGTTAGAGAAAACAAAACTCTACCTAGTTACCTATACCATGACTGGATGAATCTAGTGGGCCAAACCCCATCCAAATTGACCACTTGAGTCGCCCCTAAGATGCATTCCTAGTTTTGGGAGTGCATTCCCTAATTTAATGAGTTTTCCTTGAGTTTAGGAGTGATTGAGTCAGTAACTAGTTGACGGCTAGATGCACTCCACTAATCTAGGTCCTAACTAACCCTAAATAACCCTCTTGAGTCATTAATGCCCCGGTTGAGATATTTCATGGATTTGCATGCACATACAATCAATTGTATGTACATCACTCAATTAGAACTAGTGGTTGGGGAGTCTTGGGTCAGTGTAACTCAAATTGGAGAGTGTGCATGGATAACTAAGGGTCAGTGGCTCTAGTTAAGCCTCACTAGCACCTCATGAACTACATGAGCAATTCAAACTGCCTCCTATCCTAATTCAAATTTCCTTGCCTATTTATTGCAATTCTCTTCATCAATTGATGGTTAATGAAATATATCATTCTCTCTTATTATATGTTCTAGCTTTTTGCGTGATGATTAATGTTAATACATTTTTCACATGAATAGTTGATTATTGATCTCTTTTTCACAGTATGTCTTTCTTGTATTAGTTCCTATATCTACATGCTCAAAATCTATAGACACGTGGAGGAACAAGTATAATGGTAGAGCACAACAATGGTGTTAAAACCACCCCAAATCAAAGACAAGTTATAGCATGGATATCTAAGAGTTTTGGGTGCATGCCCCTCTACCATTTAGCTCTTCCTATGATGATATTTGAGAAGGGAATGTATGTCTTCGACACATCAGGAGTTGAACTTGGGTCCCTTCTTTGGTTCATCCCCATGAGAGCCCCCACGATAATTTGAATCTCTCGGCCTGTCTACCCATATTTGAGAAGGGAATGCATCTCTTCGACATGTCAGGATTTGAACTCGAGACCCTTTTCTTGTTCATTCCCATGAGAGTAGCCATGATATTTTGAACCTCTCAACCTGTCTACCACCCGCTGCACTGTAACAGGCCCCGGTAATACTTTGAATGAGATCACCATATCTGGTGCTTCTGCTCCAATGTGAGGTTCAAAATCTACGTGTGCCTTAATCCTGGGATCATTTGTGTCAGGATTTTCGAAGTGTTTCCGATATTTTATAAAACAAAATCCAATCTTTCCTAACTTTCTTGGCTTTGACCAATTGTTGTTCCTTGACTCAGAATGAAAATTTCCCTGAAGATTGTCTCTGAAATTGTACATGGTAAGAGTTTCTACCAATATTGTTTATGAAAGCTGGAGTAGAAGAAGTATACTCCAACTGACCTCTCGAATGTCTCGTTCTCCGATCCAAAATTATTAGCATTTATGTTCAAAAATATCTAACATAAGATTCTAAAATTTCAAGGATTATCAGTCTAGGATGTTCATCTTGGCCTCGACTTTCAGCAAATCCAAGTAACATTTAAAATAATGTGGGATACATAGAGATGAGAAAGGATTTTCTATATATACATCTAAATCTTAGTCTCTCCCCTGCTTAACTAAATAAATATATATTCCAGTTGAACCATGATTGTTGGAGAAGTCCTCTCCCAAGGTCCTCTCATCCATCTCACTCCTCTAGGGTATCAATATATCTTTCCCAGAGTTCTCTCAACCATTTCACTCCGCTAGGGTATCAATACAATAAGCTCTGGAAGTTTACGGAGTTGAGCACCATGAGACCCAATTTTTTTTTTCAACTAGTATATGTTCACATCTTGTGGATATCACTGTAAAAGATCTACCTGAGAATACCCCAACCTACTAGTATGGCTAATGACTGAGATTGCAATTCATGATTTCTTGAGGAAGTACAAAAGTGTATACTATGTTACAACCAGCTTCATCTCTAGTAAAATGAAGCAAATTCCCAAGGGACTATTCTATTGTTTAATGTCTATTGTTACCCAAAGGATCTATGCTCTCCTTGGTAGTTTCGGTCATCCTTAAAACTGCCTTTAACAAGTTGAAATGTTGAGACCCGATACTAGCCATTTTTTATCAAACTGGGAAAGGGGTACAAAAAAAGATCGTTTTAGATTTCATGTGCATTAAGTGTGCTCTTTGTGAGCCTTCATGAAAGGTAGTCAACATGAATGCAAGCCATAGCCTAGGCACTTGTATTCCCTAGGGTTTTCCTTGCATTCCTCACCATTTGTGTGGTTTTCCTTTATTTGGAGAACTTCCATTTATTTTTGTTGAATGTTAGTCAAGTTCTTCACTATTGAGCCTCAGACTTAAGAGTTGCATAGATTTGGTACAAATATTCATAAATATTTAGCACCGATAAAGTTAGAAAGCATAAGATATGTCATGGCAGAGGTTTTAGAATATTTTAAGGTTCTTGGATCTTAACGTTTGTAGTTTGGCACGACATTGTTAATAAAAATATGATACCTAACCCAAACCTTCATGGTGTATCAAGTCTCCAAGCCTCCAAGAATTAGGCTTAACAGGTGGGTCCAGAGGGCCTAGGGTTTGAACTAGGATCTGATACCAGATGTAAGACCCAACTAGACAACTAAGATATGACCACAACCCTAACACTAAAATAAAATTTTAACATGGAAGTATATTCATTCATTAAGTCATCGTCTAATCCATTTAAAACAAAATTCATCTAGATTAGCATTCAATTAGCAACCTGTAATTGAAGCAATTATATAACTAAGGGATTAAAAAATACTCATAAAGTAGCAAAATTTGGTGACACTTACTTGGATTGGAATAGTGACTCTGAATATAGCACTGGTATCAACAGTAGCAATGGGAAACAATGTGTGGGGGACAACTCTCCACCCAACCAACCCCCAAGTCTAAGACTGAGAGCCCCAGATCCCTCAATCAGTAAAACTACTCCATACCACTTTTCTCTCCAACGATTCCTCACCACAGAAAGAACAAAATCCTCACACCTTTCTCCTCCAATTGCCAAATCTCATACAACAATCACTAGACCAAGAACCCCCTCCCCGGAGAAAGAGAATACCCCTCATGAAGTCCTCCCCTCCCATTTAAAAATTCCATTTTCTTTATTAATAAAAATAAGCTTTATTTACATGGACGATACTTGTCATCCATGCACTAATCCCCCTTTTTAGTTTAATAATTTCATTTTAATTTTAAATATGCATTTATTTATTTCTCTATTTTATTTATATTAGATTATGATACACCTTAGTCATGCACCTATAGTTATAACTTATATAACTAAGCGGGGTATTACAAAATGTCCATGTCTTTCATAACAAGTATAACAAAACCAACATGCTTCATATTCCTACATTTTGATAACATTCTCGTCATATGGCATATCAACAATATTGAAACACTATCATTTATTGTTAGAAGATATCAACTCATGCCATTTATCACAAAATAAAATTAGATTGAGGTGGACCAATTAATGATAAATAAAAACATATCAAGTTGCACTAAGTAACCACATCATCTCATCACCCAATATAATGAGTCATGCGATATGTGAAGGTGCAAAAAGAAACAAGTATACCATGAAATAAATCAATAGTATATACCTACTCCAACACACATAGCCATGCCATATCCACTTAGCACAACAATCATTCAATCATATTAAGAATAACACCATCTCCATCTCAACATTATACCACCATCCTCTATTGAACCCAAGGTACTTGTTGACAAATAATAAAGCTAGACCAATGGGAATACATCAAAAGTAGGGAAGCTAATTAACTCGTAGAGGAAAGGTTATGGAAGGGAACATCACCCAATAGTCCATGAAGTCCTTGTAAGCATTAATCCAATTAGCATGATGGACCAAATTTAGTAAGAAAAATAGGGATAATTGAAACACTTTGCAATTTAGGCACACTGATCATTTTAACGATCAACAATATTTAGGGTCATTTTAAAATCCTCGATTTCCTCTCGAGTCATATCCCAATGAGCATAGTATCATCTATGGATTAGAGATTATAGAAGGGATCCATGTTTTGGGCCAAAGAGAAGCCTTGGAGCACGTGATTGAACGCATGCTTAAACCCTCGATCTTCGAAATAAAATCACTACAACATGAGGCCATTTTTTCACTTTATTTTCAATATGTATTATTTGTTCACATCAAAATTTTATCATCATTTCGACCATTTTAACGTATGAAATATTTTCAGCCACGTGCTTTTTACTGTTTTTCACATTTTTGTAGTATTTTTCATAGTTTATTAAACAAGTCAAAATAGAGGTCGCAATATAGGTCTCGAGTAGCTAAAAATAGAGGTCAATAAAATGTTCGAAAACCTCTTCATGAATTAAAAAAGGCTTTTGAAATGAGAGTATTTAATAATAACTACTTTACATCTCACTTGAATAAATGGTGAATAAATAAAAAATCAAAGTGCATCAATATCTTGACGGTTCAAAGAGAGAAGAACAAAAGATATTATGTAGAAGAGATCAATATATAAATATATTAGCATTTCTATCCATGAAAAGGTTTTAAAAATTAAAGGTTTCATTTTTTTTTTAAATATATTTAGAGAATAGTTAAATCTACCGTGTAGTATATGGAATATGTTTGGATTCATACCAAGATCAAGAATGGTTTTTTTTTTTTTTAAGTTTTACTGTTTTTTTGGGATATTAAAAGATAATATTTTATGATGGGTAGAGAATATTTTATGGTTTAAATCTATGAGTAGGCAAACAAAAAATATTTCAAAACATGTAAATTATTTTCTGTCAGTTTTTCATGGTGCTTTTACAAAGAGATGAGTTTTACTAGAAATCAAGGGAAAGTTGCAATCATCTTTATTTTGTATAAGCATCAAGATTGAGAGTTTCAAATAACAATTAGGCTCTTAAACAAGAATGACACCACAAACAACGAGGCATATTATCATGCACTCATATAAAGCATATAAGGCATGTGTGCAACAAAGACACATGCGGTAATTAAATTATAGTATTTACAAACCCCAAAAACAAATTGTAAATAGATGTTGAGTGAACATAAAGTTAAGGACAAACATCTTGTTGCATTCCGTGGAAAGGGGTATTGCCAAGCATTTCTCTATATTTCATATACATCATCATGGTGGAGAAGGATAGAATGTTGAGGCCAAAGAAATGTCCCCTTCTATATTGTTTATTGAATCTTATGTATATGAGTTTAGTTCCAACTTTCTCCTAGTCTCACCACTTTCTCTTTCAAGTTGGCATATTTTAGTTGTGTTTATTTCTATCCATCTTGGGCACTTTTCCCCTTTTGATTTTGTATTTTTGGATACCTTTCGAGGCAAGTTAAATAGGCTAGGTAATTTTTCTAATTTTTCCTTGTAGTATTAGCTTGTGGCGATGTTCTTTATATTATTTTTTGTAAAAGATTCATGTACTCTCATGACTATATAGTAATAGAATTATGAAGCATTTCATAAGAAATAAAATTTTATGCACTTCTTACATCTTCGACAAATAAATTTGCTTTCATGTACCAGTTACTCACTTGGAACATGGAAAAGCAAACACAAGATTTATATATGTTATAAATATTATACAAAATGCAAATTCAAAAGTTGCATCTTCCAATCATATCACTATCCATGCTCTTCATCATTTGTGTCATCAGTTCTTAAAGTTGTGGGAATATCAATGTTCATAAACATTTCTTTAACCCTAAATATGTTACAACTTTAAGTATGTTAAAGTAAAAGAAAACTTGATTGGCATTGACTTGTTCAAGTATATAGCTCATTTTTAATCAATAAAAAATTGGTTAAGTGAATTGAAAGATAATGTGTATCTTCATCTATCTTTGCATGGTGAAGATTTCAACCCACTTACATTTAAATAGTATTAGAATAACATTAGCTATATTCTATTTCAATTTTTTGTATAGTTGCCACATATTACTAGTAATAGCATTTTTATAGAAAGAATCCAATGTTAGATACTTAATCCTACGGGATTATTATCCACTTATAACTATTAACTATTGTAAATATACATTTGAAAGAATTCAATATTAAATACTTAATCCTACTGAATTATTATCCACTTGTAACTATTAACTATTGTAAATATACATTTGAAAATAACTAAAAAGTCATTGAATAATGTATTTTAGAGTTATACTAAAGGTCATTTAGTGATGTATTGATACATCTGGTTAATGAAAAACCATTCAAGCTAGGAGTTACCCAAGGCCTGTAAATTGTATCATACCCCTATTTATATTATCCTCTTCTGAGCTCGAATGACTGCCTCTGTGCTCCGTCCTATTGTCTTCTAGTTCTATGTTACCTACAAACCCTAATGTATTCCTCTCCTACATATTATTCCTCTGCTGTGGATTATTCATCTCCTGTGTTCCCTCTGTGGTTTTTTTTCAACTTGTTTCAATAACCCACGACTGTATTCATCTCAACAGTAGCCTCCCCAAGTCCATTGTTTTTTACTTATCTTCCAGGTAGATGAACCAACCCGATAACTAAAAGACTGCCACAGGGCATCCACATGTTCACATCCCATTTTATGTATAAAACAATATCTATAATTCACATAAAATGTCATCGATTAAACTCCCAACTGGAAACCATTCATCAAGCTGTTTATTTTTCGTGATTTAGTGTTGCTACCTTGAAAAGAATGCAACCATTATAGTAAGGGCGTTCCACTTGGATCGAGTTTGAGTAACCCTGGTGCTATTAGTTCCGCGTCGTAACACATGACCAATTCAGTTGGTTTGAATTTCTTCCACAAACTTTTTTCCTTTCTCTGTATTGTTCAGTATGCTATGGTTATAAGCTCGGCTAATATAACTCTCCTCCTCCTCTTCTACTTGTACTGTGTGAGATTGAGGCCCAGGCCTGAACACTGCAAAAATGAGGTAGGGAATATGGAGGAGGGTGGAGGATTTACAACTTTTTTAAGCACTGGTCCATCTATATTTGCTCCCACCAGTACCACTCACAAGATTCCCACCAGTAATTAATGTGATCCTCATCAACCCTTGTAGTTGCGATCCTCATCAACCCTTAGCGGCGTCCATTTGTGATCCTTCTTCACCTTCTAATTTGTTTAATACCACTTTAATGGCACACATCAGTTGTACTGTGATGTTCAAGTATTAGTTTTATCAAAATAATATACCTGCGACCTGCGTAATAACGTTGTTCTCCATACCCAAATCATACAATACATGTCAAGTTGTTGTATGCCCTATGTCATGAATATAGTAAATGGAATGCTCTAGTTTGTTATTGTTGGTTATTTCCACCCCTCCAACACAGGTACATCCTATTTTTAGCCTTGAAAACTTTGAAACACTTATGGTGGATATGAAACAATTTTTTGGGCATCACAGAATTGATTTCTCCTCCACCTTGATCACAGAGTGGGATGCATACACTGAACAAGTGCCAAGATGAAGACGCATATAAGCAATCTGATATTGTTAACCACAAAAGCGGATATAAGCAATCTGTTATTGTTAACCACAAAAGCTGAGGAATTGTGTTTTTGGTTATTTAAATTTTTTTTTCAGTTATGCACACATGCATTAAAAGATGATTTTGTTTATGGTTTTGGACACTAGTTAGAAACTAATTGCCACTTTAGGTTGGATATGAGTTAGTGATATCTTTGAATTTTTTAGATTTGCCTTTTGGATTGTATTCCACATAGTGTTGAAAAATTTCATGTGTATTGCAGTAGCATTTATTGTACAAATTATTGCAGATATTGTATTGTTAGTTTATTGACAACTGTGTATATTCTTACTTGAAGTAATTTTGCCTATAAATATGCATTCTTAGAGAAGGCATTGAAGAAATAATTTAAGAGGCAAGGGAGTAGACGTAATCATGGCAAGAGACATGATCTTCACTATGTTCGATGCGGCAAGAATTGTCACGATGCAAAGCATTTTTGGGTTCTATGAGAGAAAATCGAAGAAAAGAAGAAAGAGGTAAACTTCCTAAATCTACTCATTCCATTATTTCATATTGCAGTATTGGTGTAAATGATTAATATCTCTTTACTACTTCATTTGCTTCTTGGAGAAATACTCGGTTGCTTGACTGTGATGCAACCTCCAACATGAAATTTAGAAGAGATTGTTTTTGAGATTTGAATGACAATGTAGATGGTATAGTGTACTTTGAAAATAAGTTCAGCCTCAAGCCTAAGGGAATTGGCACCATCAGGCTTAAAGTGTCAGGATTTAGTGACTTTATGTTGTAGAATGTTCATTGTCTCTTGTGCACATTCGACGCCAAGACCATTCCATCCACGTATTTGATGGGAAAGTTGATCTAATAAGATCGTCTAACAACCAAGTCATCATAACTAGATGGGAAGTTAAGAAACTGTTGAAGTTGAAAGGGACATCGACAAAAGCTCAGAATTTTCATACCACACTCGACTTGAAGAAGGTACTTTGTCATCTAGCCTTTGTGGCATGCTAGATATGGATATAGCAATTATGATAGTCTTAAAATGTTAACCAAAGGTCTTTTTGGTTTGCCAAAAATTCCAAAGTAGTTAAAGTAATGTGATGCATGTATCATTGAAAAACATAGTAAGTAGTCTTTCCATGATTCAAATTCCAAAAATGTAGAAAATTAGAGTTGATACACTATGACTTGTGTGGCCCCATGTCTGTTGCTTCTATAAATGTTAAAAAGTATATCATGACTTTTATTGATGATTACACCAAGATGTGTTGAGTTTATTTGTTGAAAGATAAATATCAACCCTTTAAAACATTTAAAAAGTTCTATGTGTGGATTAAAAATGAAGCACATCTCATATCGTTTCCCTTCGTACTACTGATGGAGGAGAATATACATCTAATGAATTTGAAGCNTTCACGTAAATCCATGCAATCTTTTCTTGGTAAGATTAATGTCGTTCGTAGATTTGTTCCGAATTTTGCTCAAATTGTCAAGCTATTGTAGCAATTGGTTAAAAAGGATGTCCAGTTCAAGTGGTCTGAGGAACAGAGAAAGGCCTTTGTTGAAATCCAGAGATCCATTTTGGAGGCCCCCGCTTTGATGTCTCCAGAATTCAGCAAAGATTTCATTTTGTACACGTTTCCTACTGAATTCTCCTACACAATTGTCCTTACACAGAAACATGAGAATGATGTTGAAATCGCTATTTCATTTATGAGCTCCACATTCAATGCAGCATAACTCAACTACTCCCAGATCAATAAACAAGCTTACATGGTTTATAAATCATTAAAACATTTTATACCATATTTATTGAAATCTCAGACTAAAGTCATTGTTCGTTATGCAGCTATCAGGAATATGTTGGTTCAGAAAGAATTGGGTGAAAAGAGATCTCACTAGAAGACAACTCTGCAAGAATATGATTTGGAGATCAGACCAGCAAAGATTGTGAAAGGCCAAGGCTTGTGTCTGCTCACCGCTCAATCCAATGATCCTGTACAA
>NWUY0300014652.1:23603-34916 GCA_004151065.3 Larix sibirica | reverse complement strand
CTGTTAATGCTTAAGAATCAATATAAGTTTGTACTTCACTGTTAAGGTTTAAAACTTACACATTTACCCAGATCGATCACCATTACCCCAGTGTTAAAATAGCACGACTTCCCTTTTTGGCTTGTACCAAGCCATAGGTATGTGATAAAAATCAATATGCTTTTGAATATACATATACTGGGTTTCAAAATCTTGCTACTAATATCCTACATCTCAAAATATTCGGAGTAGCTGGACTTTTCAGAAATTGTACCAAGAAAACTTCGCTTAAAGTAACATCGGAAGGTGGCATACAATTTGGGTTTGGTGCGAAAATGAGAAAATTGGGCAACGCGATCATCGTAAGCTAAACATTCTACGTTTTTGAATAAAAATGGATGGACAGAAAAAGTTAAATGTTGGAAATTAAATCTTTTATCTATTTTCACATTTAAATTAATATAATAAAAATTGGTATTTAAATATAATTACAATGGTTTTTGGATAGTTAATAATGGATGTAATACATCTTTAATATTATTTGACTACATCTTTAAGATCAAGAGTAATCGCTATATGCACATACGACAGGATCACAAACCGTTCCATTGAGGCCAGATAAGGCACATTCTTTACCATTCCGAAATGCCGGTGCCTCTTTAAAAGAAAACAAATTGCTGAATGTCAACTGATTCGGCACTGATGTTAACTCCATAAAGCCCTCTCCGTTCCTCTGGAAATCGAGCGGTGAGGACTGAATCGCCTTCGCCGGAGAGCATGACTGCTGCGAGGGGAAAACAATGACAATAAAAACCACAACAAACGAAAACCCCCACATTCTTATGAACCACGTCATTGCTTCTCTATTAACCCCCTGGCACTTTAATGTCCGCTGCTTGCAGCTGAAATATTTCGAACGGAGTAGCAGGGATGCAAAAAGCACCAGTTCCCTCAACTCAGCCAGCGTGGATCTCTTAAATTACTCCACCTTTGCAAAATATTTACCCCCTCTGCGATTCTCTCAGCATGAAAGCCACAAAATGACGAAACCTCCACAAAACAAGCGATGAAAAATGCCAGTCTGCAGCGGCCTCGGCATCAAAATGCTTAAACATTTTCAACTTGGCATCTTCCAGCTTGCCGTCTGGCAAACACTTGATCCGCCACAAATAAAACGAGATTTATCCTTATCCCACTGCAATCCTCAAGAAGCCAGATATTGCTGCAACGTATATCGGCAACTATAAATGCAGCATTGTTTTGGCCCACGGATTAAACAGAAATGCACACAACAACACCCTCCTTGCACAGAGCTTTCAAAATGTCGATAGAAATCTTCAAGAATCCTTCCACAAAGATGAATTTTTTTCTGGATCTGAAGAATACCTTAAAAAATAACTGCTTTGAAGATCTATTGCAAAGCAAATTAACAGAAGCCTCTGACCATTAAATCTTTAGCCGAATCAAGAAATTTGAAGCCGATGCCCTGAGTAAAATAAGCCAGCAGAGTCGTTTTGGAACAATAAACGCAGCTGGACCGTGTGCACGGTTGTGCACTACAGTCCTCTGCTTTCTTTCTCCTGCAACGCCCCTTCTCCACCATAGAATACAAACAACTAAAATATATATATAAAATATTAAAAATAACCCAAATAAATGAAAAAGCATATGCCTATTTGTAGTAGAACAAGAAGAAGCCAGAACACCAAAAGGCCGGGTCGATCAAAAGGATTAAAGCCACAAAGTTTGAGGAAATCTTGCTTAAAAACCCTTGCTCGCTTACCGAGTTTGAAAGTTATCCGGCTCGTTAAACTAGGGTAAAAGCCAGCTGTTTCCCTGCCAAGCCAGTACACATGCTCTAAAGCCAATGCTTCAGCCTCCCGTCAAACCTCCTGCTTCTCCGGCCAGATTTAATATTCCGTCAGGAAGAATATTTCGATATACAATATATACGTATTCGTACACCTGCATATACTGTCGCCCAGGCTGGCCTCAACTCATTCATAACTCATACTTAATTGTCACTCTTCTGAGCCAGGCGAGCGGAGCGACTCACGAGTCACGAGTTAACAACCGGTGAAAGCAGTTAAGTGGACGGGCTCCTCGAGGTCGCGTGTCCTCGTGTCGGTTTTCAAGATTTCGACATCGACAACGCGAGTGAATGAGAGTGGCCCGGTCGTCCTTCCCTCTCATGCTTTGCTTGCATGATGCAACACGAATATATGACATTTTTTTGGGGAGTTTTTTATATGCGAAAGTCGACTAAATATTATTCTAATCATTCCCATTCCCATTACCATTCATCTAAAAGGAAAGGGAAGAGTCGGTGATCCAGTCTAGTCGACCACGTCAGTTGACAGAAACTCCAGGCCTCGTGTCAGACTCTGCCGACGCCCGTTGACGGCCAGCAATTGCCGGCAATTTAACGTATTCTTCTCAAACAAGTAATACAAACTTTACTTGTAAATTTGTAATGATGCTCAACTGGTACTTATGTTTTGTTTTAGTGATGCCTTAATTTCCGTCATTTACTGCCGTCAACTGTCTCCAAATACATTGCGGAGGACGCGTGCTTTTTCTTCAACATGACGGAAATTCCGAAATCCAGGTTTTTACTTTTTGTTATTAATATTATTCTTTTCATTCCGCATTGACTGTAGAGACCTTTCTTAATTATTAAATTAATGTAAATTCATAATTTAAATAAAAACAGATTGCAAATTTTAATTACATTATTAATTGAATTTCTCAAAATTAATTAAATCTTTGTATAAATTTCAATAAATCATTTTAAGATATAGATTTGTTCGGTTAAAATATTTGTTTATTGTAAGTCAACGTTGAAACTTTACATTTAATTTAATTTAAACTAGCACTATTTAAACTATTTTTAAGGTTTTTTTTAATTCGACAAAAATTCTTAAAATTCTTTTAAACAGATTTTAAATTTCCAGAATATGGGTGTCTTAGGTTTTTGAGTACATTGAATCCATTCCCAAAATATGGGTATCTAGGTTTTTGAATACATTTGAATTGCAAAGAATATACATCTCTTAAAAAGTAAATTGAATTTCAAGTGACGGGCCGGGCCAAGGATAATTTTAGGGGCGAAATTTAGCTNNTTGTAATTAAATCTGCTTCAATAGAAATATGCACCCTGGTGAGGCGAGCTATATGCACCCTCCTTTTCAGCTGATCTATCGAGAGAGCTTCTGGAATAGGATGCCCTAGTTTCTTCAATTTCTACTGCAGATTTGTCGAGTCTTAATTCTGATGTATATCCCAAATTTATTATCCTCAAGGTCTGAAACTTCATCCTGGGATATTCTGATATGTCGTATATTCAACCCCATAGGTTAGAGCAGGATTGGATTTACCAAGTGGGACTTATCCTAAGTTTCCCAAGGTGACGTGTTTATGGGTTGTTTCAGTATAGAGAACTTGTAAGGACTTCCACGTGTCACTGTTTCAATTTCAGGTTCCAAAACTCGCATAAGAGAAGCTAAATTCCATGCCCTTTTTTGAATATCTTACGAAATTCAATTTGCATCTTCCTATCTCAAGATATATCATTTATCCCTAGGTCAACTATTTAAAAATGAATTTTGGAAGAGGATGGAACCCTAATTTGCATGGACCATATCTCCTAAATTTCAGCGAATATGAGGTCGAAACGTGCACATAAGGTAGATGGAATTAAATTGATGACGATTTTCTAGAAATGGAAACCCTAGTTCTGCAATTGCAGTAGATGCACAATGTTCTCTTTGAGGATAGCTCTAAAACCATGTTAGACAAAATGATCCTCTACCATTTTGGTTGCTTATACTATTATCTTTTAGCAAAGACTCTCTTCAATCAACAGTTTGAGAGAAAGATCCCTTACCCTCTAGTCCTTCCCCCTCAAAATGGTTATGCCAGTCACTTAATGAGTAGTTACCAAAACAAACAGAGTTGAGGAGAGGAAACCTAACTGATCTCCTGAAGTAATTATATAGTTTTTAACATGTTTATTATCTACACTTTAATAGGAGGTGTGCTTTCTTGAATAAACCTTTTAACCATATATATATATATATATATATATATTCATTCATTCATTCATTCATTCATGGTCAAAACACTCTACATATGCAAAGAAGGAAATAGTTTAAATATTAAGATTTGGTTACACTAAATTAATTAATTATATAATTTAAATTTCAATGTTTAATATTTTAATTTTTTTTTACAGATTTATCATTATAATTTAGATTTTTATTATTAAATATGAATTGGTTAACCAAAATAAATGTATAAATGAAAGAGAAAAAATTAAACTTTTTATGTATATTTAAATATTGGAATTCCAAAGTATTGAAATTGACTAACTTTAAAAAATGGTTTAAATTTTAAAGACGTATTATATATAAATTCTATTAACAATTTAGAGAAATAGTTTAAATTTCAAAGACGTATTATATATATAAATTCTATTAACCATTTAGAGAAATTCAAAGAATTTAGAAAAGCCAATATATATTTTAACTTTTATTTATTATTAAAAAAAAAATTATTAATAAGTTAAACATTATTTTCTCTTATGGATGACGATGGAAATATAAAATCTCCATATTTAATGTATTAGCTTATGTGTGTAAATTGAAGAACACTAAAATATTGGAATGTTATAATATTTTGTTTAAAAGTACAAATGTCACTCATTCTTAACATGAAACAAAAATCTCTAAATAAAGATTTTTAATAAAAATAATTTATCTTTTTAATTTTAACTCATCATTATGCATATCAAACTAACCCATATATTTTCAAATACCTTCTTAAGAAAATAATAATCGTAAGGCAAAAATCAGATCATAATAATCAATGTTAAAAATCTAACCAAAGTAACTTACACAATAGTGAGCAAAAGTATTAATGCACTCTTCTCTTTAATTTATGTTATATTTCCAAAATCACCCTAACAAGGATCAGATAGAAAAGGCATCGTCAAGTGTGGCAAGAGCCTTTGAAGATTGTTCTTGGAACTTATATTACTATAATATAATATAAATAGTATGGTATTTTTTTCTTTTGAAAAAAGAGCCTTTGAAGATATTGAATTTTAGGGCTTAGCTCAATCAGTCTTACTATAGCAATAGGGCCAATGCTTGCTACCACACATGGGATTGGAGGCTTTAACAAAGACCGAGACAAAGGTGCATAGATTTTTTTAGATGTTGCTTCATGAGTTATTAATGGAATACTCCACACTTAGGGTTCACTTGTTTTCCCCTTTCACCCTTGGGAAATAGGAGCCTTACTTTCAAATAAAATTTAAATATGACATAAAAAAAATTATATTTTTATAATCAAAACATTAAATTTAAATCAAAGGTTCACATCTCATAATATTTTTATTTTTATTTGAAAATTCTTTTTCCAATTGCATTTAACACAGAGCTCAATATGTAACCTAATTGTTAGCATACTTCCAAAAAAACTCTTTAATCAAATTTAATTGATTAAAACATATATAAAATCATAATAAATATTTTTTTCATAAAATAGATTTAAAATTACAACCACCTATACTAATATAGCATATAATGAATTGATTTGAAATTACAACGTACATTAATGAGTATTTTATAATAAACATTAATATAACGTATGATTTGAAATTACAACGTATATTAATATGTATTTTATAGTGAACGTTTATAAAGGGACAAACATCTCCATCAATCCGTATTGTAGAGCACTTCACAAGCACAATCAAATAAAGAGAAGAAAAGCAAAACCACACAAAAATTAAAATCTAAAATTTTCAACTAAAAGTGCCAACTCTTTAAGCAAGATAGCGACAAAAGAAGTTCGGTCATAGCATTAAATTCAGACAACATCTTGGCACAATGCTATCTTGGCTCCACAGTGACTTGATCTTTTTTGTAGGGCCACTGGGATGGTAATTAACTCGTTAAAATCCGTCTTGCTGCAGCACAACATTGAAAAAATCATTATGAGGAAATTGCTCTGAGCTTCCTCATAAAGGTGAAAGATTGGATTGATGGCACAATTTATTTGGGCTACCGGTTAAAACCAATAGGACTAGCGACTGTTATTGGCTCCTTCGTTGTTTTGACAAAAGAATCCATTTGTGGAGCTGGATGTGGTTATCAATTGGAGACAGGGTCACCATGGCAAAGTCGGTTTTACAAAACTTGGTTGTTTACTGGATATCTCTATGCAAGGTCCCGAAATCGATTCTTTCGGGTATTAGAAAGAAAATCATTAACTTCATCTGGGCAGGCACAGATAAGAAGAAAATCCATCTCATCAACTGAAAGAGAATTTCTTCTCCAAAAGCTTTTGGGGGTTGGTCACTAAAATATTTTTGTATTTGTCAATCCCCTTAGAGCCAAATCTTTGTGGAGGATATTCACTGTGGATTGCCTTTGGCGAACCATCATCAGGGATAAATACATTCGAAAAAAGACAACGGTCCAGTGGCTCCGTTTTACAAGAGGGATATGCCAAGGTTCTTCATCTATTTGGTCTGGCCTAGTCTCTGCACTTCCAGTGATTACCAAATGGATTGCTTGGCAACCTGGAAATGGTTGTTCAATTGCTCTTGGGGAGGACTCGATCATCGAGGGGTTGTTACCTTACAAACTATCTTCTCATTTGCTTACGTTCCTGCAAGATAGGGGATACAAAAGTCTGTACCATATAGCAAAATGTACCCATTCGGATTATGCCCATACGACCTGGCTAAGTGCAAATCACCTGGGTTTATCAGGAAACTTGGTTGTGGAGTGGTCGTGTTACATTGATGGCTCGATCCATGGGTTTGTCAGGATAAGCGAACAAGACGACATTCTCCTTTGGTCATGGAACACCCGGGATGACTTGGTGACAACGAAACACGCTTACGACTCTATCATGGCTATGTCACAGGGTAATGTCTGATGGTGGTATTCTGCATGTTGGAAATGGCATTTACCACATAAATTAAATGTTTTCATATGGTTGGTCCTGGAAAACAAGCTTTTAACGTGGGATAACCTTTTAAAGCGAGGTTTTTATGGCCCTAACATTTGTGCATTATGTGGGATTGAGGCAGAATCATGCAATCATCTTTTTACTTCGTGTTCATACTTTGCTCGTCTATGGATATCTATTGGGCATGTTTTTTCCAGTCTTGGAGCTTTGAATGGGGACTCATTACAGAGTTGTATGCAGAATTGGATCCGAAACAATCCCAAGCATATCCCATTAGCTGTCTTTACCTTATGGGAAATATGGCTTGCTCGGAACTCACTTATATTTGAAGATAAGTACACCTCTCCAGAGTGGCTTGCGAGGAAAGCAGTTGCAATCTATGTGGATTTCTCTACCAATGACAAATTAAGTACTGATATATCCATGAGCACTCGCTCTATCACTCCTCTAAGGCTTGAATTTTTTGGCATTTTTTGATGGGGCTTCTCAACAGGGGGAGCTCTTTGTGGTGTTGGTGCAATCATCGTAATCAACCAGTTTCAACATTTCCATGTATGGATGAATAAGGGCATGGGCTCTAATACACGGGGGGAACTTCTGGCTCTCTGGCTGGTTCTTTTTTTGCAAAGAGGAAGGGTATCATTCTTCGGCAGATTGTCGGTGATTCTCTTTCTATCATTGAGTGGGCGTGTGGCCGTGGTTCCCTTCATTCCTTAGCTCTTTCTCCGTGGATGGCTATGGTGAATTTACTACTAAATGACTTCACTCTTGTCTTGATTGATCACATTTATCGAGAGCACAATATACAAGCTGACCTTTTGTCAAAATTGGCTCTCTCGGCTGATGACGTTTGTATACATTTTGAGTTTTGGTCCCACTCTTTGCTCAGTTCTTGTGGGCGTCTGCACTTGTCATCTTCCTCTAGCTGGTGACTGGGCACTTTTTTCTTGTTTTAAGGCGGTTGATATCTCTTTTTGTACATCTCTGTTTTTTCTCTATTTTTTGCCTTAGATATCTATCTCCTATTTTCTTTCTTGTTCTTCTCGGCGGGTGGTCTGCGACTCATGTGTATTCTCCATGAGTGCTCTTTTCTAGCCTATCAGGTTTATGTGTTGGGTTTTTCTGGAGTATCCTTGTCTCTTAGGCATGGTTTTGATGTTGGCGCCATGTCTTGGCTTTCTCCTGGAATAATGATTGTATTGACACTCTTACATATATTTTTATAAATGGAAATATACCTTTTTTTTGGTTGAAAAAAAAAATCAATTAATAATGAAATTGTAACTCTATCATGTGAATATTTTTTTTATCATTTAGATTTAGCATAATTTATTTTACATTTTTTTTGTGTATAATATAATTTGTTTTATAATAATATTTTGTGAACAAAACTCTATTTAACAAACAAAACGATAATTAAGCTTAAACATTAAGGAACCAGTGAAGTGACATGATGAAGTGCATTTGCATATGATGGCTTCAATGGCACGTGGCTAAAATAGTGCCCTTGTTGACCACGTGTCATGTGTTTATATTGAAATGTATTGGCTGGCCCTCCCACAATGAGTGGCCAATATAAGTTTGCCCCTACAAGATAGGTTGTAATTGCGTAGAGGAGGCAACATATAACATTTCAACGCTTAAAGATCACAGATGTTAATACATCCTCAAAAAGTGGAGAATATATATATTATATATATATAAGAGCAATTATTGCAGCCCTTCACCTCTAGTAGGTTCGTCTAAATGATAAATTATTAAAAAAATGATTAACTAGATAAATTATTAAAAAAATGATTAACTACATTTATATTTATATTTCATGTGAGAAGAAGGGCAATACAATAGTATAGTGGATATTGAATATTGACGAGTGTAATGTATAATAATTCTAAATAGATAGCTTGTTCCACATGGACACCCCGAATAAAATGAAATGAATTGCCCATATCATAAGAATCCAAAGAGCATTATACCTCTCCTTGAAGATAACATGTGGAATGTGATGTCTCATTCTAAAGGAATCCAATGCAAAATAAATAAAAAGAATCTTTGCTTTTCTAGTGTGGCAAACCATCAAAGTTGCTTGCATCACTTGGTGGATTATATGCCTATTTATGTTTACTAAATATAATAAACACTTGTTTATTAATATTTGACTCTGTAATTGAAAAATCATGGGCTAGTTAAATGTGGCTTAAGCCATGGTGATATTTAATTGAATCTGTTGCTTTTAAGTTTACAAAAAATCACTATAATATCTTTTAATAAATATATGATGATAGGTAATTCTACATATATTTTATTTTCAAAATTATTTTATTAAAGAAAACTATATAAACATTTCACCTACTTCATTATTGTTTTGTCATGGTATGATGATCGATCGCGTCAAACTAAGTATCTTTTCATTTAATTTTGACCTAAGCAAACGCATCATTAAAACCATTTTTTTCTTCAGACATATACAAAATCACATTCTCAAAGACATGTGTACAATTAATTTTACATAGATGTTTTGATTTGGCATAATAATCAAAGCTCGACAATGATTATGAAGTAAATAATTTTATTTGTGGATAACATTTTTATCAAAGAAATTGAATCTTTCTTGTACATATTTTAATCATGTTTAAGAAAAAACAGTATCAAAATGGATGTTTACTTACATTATTTATAAATCTAAATTCATTCAAAAACATGTTTGTTAGTATGTTATATTGTCATCTATATAAATATTTTTAATTTAAAAATAAATAAGAAAGGAAAGATGAACCTTGAGAATAGAGATGTATTAATAAAAATATTCTAAAAAGACTCTTAAGAAGGTAAAGAGTCTAATGATGTATGGGTAGAAAGGTCCAATTTAAGAGAACTAGTCAAATCTAGAATAAGTGAATAAAAATTCATTTTAAAAGTGAGTGAACTAAGAATTTTCAAAGTATATGACCACTAACTTTCAAGTCACTATCTTTATGACCACTAATTTTCAAATAATTATTTACTTAGCAAGAACATACGAGTTTTCTTATCATTCATAAGAGCAAGTTGAAAGATAACAAAAACACATATGATTCCAAAGGAGACAAAATTAGGATATTTGAATGAAAACTTTCATTTGTCTTATATATACATATCTACCTAACCCAATACATATAACATAAACATAACTAATATGAATATAATGATACTATTTATCTTAGTGAATTCCAATTCTAAAGAATAAGTTAGAATATTGAATTCTAAATAAATGGGACCTTCACCATGGAACTATATAAGAAAAAAACATGTGTGTAGCTAGCTATGGAGGTAGTGTCCAAACTTTGTCTTATGTCTTACATTGTCATCATCTTCTTCCTTATCGTTGTGTGGTGTTTTTCAAATAACGTTATTTATATTTGATGAGAGAGTGCTTTCATGATAATGCTTATGCATATATTATTCTAACTACTTGACTTGACTAGGTAGATAAGAATTTTCAACTACTTTAGAAATTCCAATTACCTTTTATTCATGGTTCTCCAACTATAAGCTCATCCATACTATAGTACGTTATTCAATTGCACTTACACTTGGATTATGAGACATGAGGAAAGTAGGAATGTTTACATTCCCACCAATCCCCATTTAACACCATTATATTAAGTTGCTTATGTATGAGAGCAATGTTTTATTTATTTTTTAATGCATAAAAAGATAATAAATACAAAAAAAATAATGGATTTATAATGAAATCAATTAATTATATAATATTAAAAAATTCTTTTTATAAAATTATAATTAATTTGATAAATAATTAGCAATAATGATTAAGGATAATTTACTTCTATTAATGTCTAAAATGTTTCCACAAAACACAGTGCTTGATGAGCTTTCACCAAACCTTTTGATTTATGATGTCAACCACCAAACCTTTTGATTTATGATGTCAACCACATATTGCTTGCAATTTNCTCTTCACTAGGTTTATCAAACCAATTCTAAATCCTCTTCTACTCCAGGTTTCTTACACACAGTTCAAGCCAAAACAAGGGCTACATATAACCCAATTCAAAGCAATCTCCATACACACATAGCAAGCACGAAATTTGGGAATGGAAAAATGATTTTAACTGTGGGATGCAAAAAACAAGATGTACATGGGTTTCCCAAATCGTGGCACACCAAAAATGAATTGTGAGAGGGGAAAATCGATCCCTGGGGAACAAAATCAAGTTTCCACAGGTATATAGGAATTCAAATGGAAAAAATGGTCTCTATGGACCCCCAACTCGTGATTCCCTTCCTCCTAGTCCTTCTACAACCCAAAAACGACTTCCCAACTAGAGAAAATGGAGGAAAACTCAGGAA
>NWUY0300014647.1:36839-48142 GCA_004151065.3 Larix sibirica | reverse complement strand
GTCTTTGGTTGTGTTGTTTGTAGATATAAAAGAGTTCTAGTTCGAGTAGAAGACAAGACTTGGAGCATTAACATTTGCGAAGTATCCAACTACTAGGATCCAAGTACGTCCACCTTTATCTTTCATTGAGTTCAAAGTTGTTAGACTAAGTAGGAGTTAAGAGTATATATCTTCCCTTGATCTGTTAGTAACCCTTACTCTAGTTACTAGGTGGGTTTTTCCCGCAACACTAACTTCTTTGAGATGTTCCCATCAAATTGATGCCTTACAATTCAAATTAAATATGGATTGATTGACCTTTATATTTATAGATTAATCGTAGACTTGGAAGTACTTTCTCACTCCCAAGAAGCCAAGTCTCAACACCTTGCCTAGAGTTTATTTCACCATCAATTGTAGGGGGTTTTCCTTTCAAAATTCTCCATGTAATCCATCTCTAAAACACGTCTTCCTCTTATGGTTGTGGAAATAAGATCTTGAATTACTCAAGGATTCTTCAAAAGAAAAGACTCACTAGGAAAGGATTATGAAGTTGTATGTTTCCCATCTCTTGAGGTTCTTCTGATACTTTGGGACTTCTTGAGAGAATGACTCTTAGAGTTATTCTTGATCTTGCTAGCACTATTTAAATTTTGTCCATAGTGCAATTTCCTCTTGTCTATAAAACATTGAAGCATTGTTGTATTTTATTAGTTCTTCCCTTCTTGAACCTTAATTAGTCTCTCATTATCTACTTTGCAACTTTGAAGCTCTACCCTCGAGCTTCCATGGTCTCTACAATATTTTAAGGTGACTCTTAATTTATATGTCCTTTGGAATTTGTCCTTATGTTTCCAATGTGTATATTTTCTTCAACGACATCAGTTTCAAATTCATAATAGTCATGTTCATTATACATGATAATATTTTTCTCAACCCAACCCAGACCAAGGATTTCTTAATTTAATTACCTTGAATCATGACCTCTAACTATCTTTGATATGACACTATATCTACAAATACATCTAGACAATTACAGATAGTAAAGGCAATTTATCTTCAAAATTTCTAGAGAGTTATCTTTTCATGCATTCTAGAAAACTACCCATATTAACATTTTTTGTAAAGTCAAGATTGCATGCTCTTTTCTTCTCCATTCTTAGAAAATTGCTCTTTTCTTCTCCATTCTTAGAAAATTAAAAAACAATTCTTTAGAGTCTAAATCTTTAACTATATTCACTCTTATAAGATCTTTCCAATGACTATACCTAGCTCAATTCTAAACTCAAAGCTAAAAGTTACATCTCCTTGAAGTTGTCATTTCTATTCATTGTCTACGCTTTTGGTCATCGATACATTCAATATTGGAAACCAACTTCTCCCATCTATAAAAGAAAAACAAGTGAGAATTAGAAAAACTTATGTATTGGGAACAAAACATTTATGGTTGAGACTCTACCTCAATGATCCAATACTCTATTCGTTTTTTGCATAAATGTGGAGTTGTTAACTTCAAAACTTAAGTATGGGCACAAGCAACATTTATGATTGTGATTACTCAACAACTCTAGCATAGTGATCCAGTGTTCTAACCATTTTCTGCATTAATCTAGAATTCTCAACTTACTTTTTACAATTTTTTTTACTTACAATATTTTGGTGAAAAGTAGTATCTTCCAAATGGTGCAAAACTAAGAAATTTTCTGCATTAATCTAGAATTCTCAACTTACCTTTTACAATTTTTTTTACTTACAATATTTTGGTGAAAAGTAGTATCTTCCAAAAGTAGTATCTTCCAAATGGTGCAAAACTAAGAAATTTTCACTAAGACAAAATTGTCTAATTTACTGAAAATATCGATGGAAAGGAATTGTTTTTCCGATTTGATGCATTGGGTCACTTTTTCTCATTTTAAATTTCTGAAACTACAAAAAGGGGTCTCAGTTTAGTGGCCAACATTTTTTTATTTTTTCGTACTTCGATATTTTCACCCATTCGTGGCCATCAGTCTTTTTTTAAATACCAATCAAAGCCATCAAAACCTTTTCAAATATCAGTATTTTGGACTTGTCCGTAGCCAACGAAGCTTTTCCAAACTTTGATTTTTCAAAGTTGGCTGAGCTTTCACAAACATTGATTTTTCAAACTTCTCTATAGCTAGTAGAGCTTTCATAAAACGATTTGTCAAAATTGTCCATAGTCCGTGGAGATTTCACAAATATCGAGTTTTCAAACTTCTCCGGGCCAACAGAGCTTTCACTAACATCGAGTTTTCAAACTTTCACTGACATCGATTTTTTGAACTTGTTTGTAAAGGTTTGAAAAATCAATTTTTACGACTTGTCCATGACCAATTGAGCTTTAGCACATTGATCTTTTTAGCTTTATCTTTTCTATTGGCCAATAGAAGCTTTCAAAACATCAATTTTTATGACTTGTCCATGACCAATAGAGCTTTAGCACATTGATCTTTTTATCATTATCTTTTCTATTGGCCAATAGAAGCTTTCAAAACATCAATTTTTCAAAGAGNNCAAAGCATTTTATTTCAAGTTCTTCATTTCAAGTCAAGTTATTTTACAAGCAAGTTTCTACTCATTGTTTACTTATCTCGCAGAAAGTTATATTCAATAATTTGGATGTGAATATTGATTACTTTAGAGTGTGAATTGTATAATTTTATATCTGGTAATTCTACTTCCTTGGTTATCAAGCACTATTTCTCTCAAGCCTTGAACAATTTCATGGTCAGAACACGGCTTATGCAATCCACCATTAAAATACTCTAATTGCTGAACAGGAGGACTGTCTACACCCAATGTAACACTAGAAGAATCAACACTGGGAATCTCAAATGAATAAAAGGATTGGGGGTATGATGATGAGCCTGATGCAGTAAAAGGGAGTCTTTACTTCAACAAGTGAGCACACCTGACAGCATGAGGCTTCAGTGAATGAAACCCCCTCTGGATCTGCTAACAATGGAAGTGTACAATGATGAGAGCTCTCCCATCCACAAGGAAACCATACCATCACTGACACACCCACGTTTTATCCCAAAGGACTTTGGTGAACATAAACCTTGATTTCCTAGAGAAACAACTGAAGACCTATTCCATGACCCCATGGAAACCCATATTCACTGCCCCTCAAACAATTTAGTAGAGTAGTCTACTTGATTAAGGCCCATCAACTACAAAAACCTAACCTCCACATACCTGCACCCTCTCATCCTCGGTCCTTACAGTAATTCATGAATCATGCCTACAATTAGATGTGTGAAGCTCTTTCTTTTTGTTAATACCATTCCTTGATGTTGCAATATTTCCCTATCTATTTTATTTTATAGATTGAACAAAGGCATTTGCATGATGTTTCTAAGTACAAACAAGGTATACAACTTTGTGGTGTTTTATTTTTTTCATATAGGGTTGGGATTCATTAAATACTGTAGCTGCTGCAGAGCAGTTGGCAATGACCATTCAAGCACTTGGAAACTTGAATGAGGCGCAAGAACTTTTAAAGAGGCAAGCTTTGTTTAAAATTTAAATGATTACATGTCTTATTTAGGATATCATATGTTATTCCTCTTGGATCAATAATATTTCTAGAACTATGTTGTCTTTCCTGATCTTTTCAATAGGTGTTCCATCTTTGTATGTTACTATGTAGTATTTTGCATGATCTTGATTCTTTATTTTTCTTCAATTGAGAATGAACTTGTGATTGCTGGCCAGGTGTCTTGAAGTCCGGCGAAATCTTCTACAAGAGAATCATATCCAGGTTGGTTAGTTTTTACAGTCGAATGTTTTCCCAATTTAGCTTCTTTGAATTCATCAGGAAATTTATGTGATTACTATCCTTCAATTATGGGTTTTCTTGGGGTGTCTAACAAAACATTACTTTTTATTAGACAAAATTCTATATATTCAGAGAAAACTAATGCTCAAATGACCTTTTCTAGACATATCCGAATGCTCCCTCATATAATCTCCCTTTAGGTAAAAATGAGTTTGCTTTAAAAGCTTAACCCCTTTTCCATTCTTAATGGAAGCTCAATTGTTTGGGACAAATCCAATAGATAGCATTGGATTTGTACGATATTGAAACCTATGAAGTTATATGAGCACCAAAAGGATATGTGTTTTTTCATTGTTTATTTGACAATTCTATTGGTTATTTGTTGGATTTGGCCAACGACTTGGAACTTTAATAAATTTGGGGCAATTTTGTGTCTTGTATTATCTTTTATTTCTTAAGCCAATGTTTGTTTGCTAAATGGCTCAACATAAACAAGGTACTTATTGTCCAACCATTGATAAAGGATACTTGTATTCTGGAACCCTTAGACCTATGTTCAAGTTGTTTGTAGCAATGTTTAAAGACTTAGACTTACCCGGAATTGGTTGAGGGTCCTCTCAGATTTGACTAGAACTTGGATCGGCATTGGATTGGTTTAAAGTTTATGACTCGATTTAGTAAAAATACATAAAATATTAGAATTTTAATGAAAACATTTTATTTTAAAGATTCCAAACCATTAGAGACAAAATGTATATACCATGTAAGGGTGAATATATCAAAATGGCACCAATTACAATACAGATCTTAAACAAAATGCATAATAAACGAGGCTCTAAATGGCTTCTAGAGTCCAAAAAACATGCTACAAGATCAACATGATTAATTATCAAACTCATCACCATTGTTGGACATGAGATCCTCAACATCAACATTTGGCTCAAACTCCTCATAGTGCTCAGCCTCGTTGAAGTGCTCAGGGATAACTACAAGAGTAGTAGTAGAAGTAGTAAAAGCATGGCTACATTAACTAGTGCCTAACATGTCTAGATTTATGCCTACATCAAAAACTAATGTTGTATCTACATCCACATCAACCCACCCCAAGCCTTCTACATCAAAATCATGATTAGGATCAAACTATGTCGGTTGAGACTCATCTACTCATTCTGAGGTTGGATCAATATCATCCAACACAATGGGATCTGTATCAGGTATTTTGTTCACTAATTGGTTGCACCTTAGTCATAGGTTGCACTACACGAAGATGAGTTCTTTTAACCATTTTTATGCCAAAGTATTTCTCTTCTTCATGTGAATTGGCTCAAAGACGGACCAATCGTGCTCACACCTAGATGCATTTCAAGTCTAACTCAAGACTTGAATTGAAAATTATTGCAATTGAGGACAATGGATACCAAATGAATCCCACCAATATGTTGCAAAGACAAAGTTAGTTCAATAAATTAGATAGTGAATTTGGATAAAAGTTCAAGTATTTAAGGATTAAACAATTGAACTTAGTAAAAATTTGGAAGTATTTACCTTGTTGGGCCACATCTCTTGCAATCCTTTCTAGATTTTTTCCAAATGTACCCATCGCTCTAGTGAAACCATTGATATATTGGTGTATTTCTATTTTCTCACTGTCATTAGGGACCATGCACTCTAGACACTCATACATTTGATCTCTCTAGTTTGATCTTCTTCCAACTAAGATCTGAAAAGATATCTTGGGTTTAGGAATAAACCAATTTCATGTATAGGGAAATGGAGTTGATTGTTCCATCTGTTATCAATGATCTCCCAAATAAACCCATACTTAAATACTCCTACCCTTATATGCTCATTTTCCTAATCCATAGCCTCATATATGTAACCCATATCCAATTTTTCCCCATCCACCAACCACAACACCTTAACAAGGGGCTTGACAATTTTCACAATCTCTACCTTTTTCCAAAATGTGGTCTCAAAAAAAAAATTGGTGTCTTTTCCATATAATTTATTTTTTATCCCACTAAGATGCACTTCATTCATCAATTGAAAACATAGTTTGCAAGTTTTTTACTTAGGAAATGAGAGATTTCAATGTGAGGAAGTGAGTTGCAAATCTTGTGATGGTAGGCCTAACAAGTTCCCTTCCCCTGGTGTTTTTCATAGTGTGATCTATAGTATTCTTGATCCAATATTTTTTATCTATATCCTCAAGCATGATATCTGTGCAATGTTCAACACATGAGGTCCAAAATATGGTTGTCTAAAATATTACCAGCAAGAACATATCTAGAGGTATTAGTTTTGATTATCTAAACAACATTTTCCACCCCCACCTCCACAATAATCTCATCCAAAATATGAAATAACAATTTTGCATCTTTCAACTTATCAAATGCATCAATTGATATCAAGAACATGGTTCCTTGTGGGCAAGAGACAAACAAATTTATTATAGTACAATTCCTTCCATCAATCCTTCCGCCTAACATGAAAATGCATCTCATTTTGAACCATGACTATTTAAATCCATTCAAGTATTCATCTATGGACAAAACTACTTTGTGCTAAAGAGATCCCCTCAGGTCGTGCATACTAGGACCTTTGAAGCCCATACCAACAACAATAATGGAATCCTGCAATAGTTGGTAATAAGGTGAGTGGAAAGTATTGAACAGGATATCTGCAACACACCACCATCTAGTTATGTATTCATAAGAATCTTGCTTGTATTGCTTCTTTCAATGGTTATCTAAGGTGGGTTGATTTTGACTCAATTGGGAGGAACTAACAAAGGTTGGAGAAGGTTAGTAAAATCACTTTAAATGCCTTCTTCTTTTTTTAGGTCGGTTATCATGAGTGGGAGAAACATAATGAAAGGGGTTCCTAACATTGTAATAAGGGATAAAAATGTGTTGTTTATGTAATAATAGTCTCAAGATGATACAGTTAGCAATTAGGGTTTGAGATCCCCTCTACAACTGCTAGTGACCTTGCGCCCTCCAATGTCACCCCCAAGGGGGTCTAGACCCCCTCCTCCGTCCTCCTCTGGCCATCAAAGCAATGGATCTAGGTCACTGGGGAACGATTCGACCATCCTAGCCTCTGTAAGCAATGACAAAGTTGGCATATCTGACCACTCAATTGAAGAGGTCACTCCAAATTCTCAAGAGTCACCAAGAGAAACAACAAAATGGAAGTCACGGCAATGCATCCCAAAAGTTGTCGAGACATAAAGGCACAAGATCTATTTGAACTAAATATGTGCATATGTGTAGTTCATGAAGGACTACACAATTATCGATAAGTTTCTGGGTATTTGGCCAATAGAGAGAGATCTGGTTGCATGGATCAACTCTCATTGGAAACCCACTTTGAACTTTGAACTTAAACTTGAATTGAAAGATATTTTCACTACTATTTTTTAAAATCCCCAAGAAAGAGAGAGAATATTTGAGAATGGCACACATTTCTTTTGCTTAGGAGGGATACATGTATGTTATTGGATAGAGAAATTTAAACCTCACAAAAATGAATTCACATATGCCCCAATATGGGTTCGCCTCTATCCCCTTATTTAGGAGTATTGGGAAGAGGAAATTTTAGTAGGCATTGCCAACACCATAGGAAAATATGTGAAATCTGCAAAAGCAACCAAACAAAGCCACTACATAGCTTATGCAAGGATATTCATCTACATGAATGTCTTTGTCCCCATCCCTAACTCGATATGCTTAAGATATTGGATTTAGACCTTGGACTATGGATTTATCCCCTTTTGCTGACAACACTGCCATGAACATGGCCATGTCTATAGATACTTCCTGTTGGTAACATCCCCCAAGCTCAAGAAGTCAGAATCTAAAAAGGATGATGATGGCTTCACCAAAATTATGACCCAATGTAGATCCAATAGAAATGAAGTATCCCATGGACTTGCTATCTCCTGAAAGAGCCCCATCCTCGAAAACAACTTTGAATCCCTCAATCATTTACCCTCTGACACATACCCTATTATCGAAGGGATTCCCGCTTACAAAAAACCCAAAAAACAAAAATGCTCCAATCCCCTTCATAATCCTGAAGACCCTAGAAAACCCAAAACCTATGTCTTCCCTTTTGATATTACGCACCTAGAGGATGACCCTATGGTTCTTGAAAATTAAGAAAGGCTTGGATCTAGTACTAGAAGAGATGGGCTTGGATTGTATAAATCTGCAAGGAATATTCGATGTAGTCCTAAGACAAGATATGCAAATTGTAATCCATATCTCTAGAGGATGCGGAAATAGTCGCACCTGGCTATTTTCGGTCTATTTTTGGGTTCTTTCTAAAAATANTATCAGGTATTTTGTTCACTAATTGGTTGCACCTTAGTCATAGGTTGCACTACACGAAGATGAGTTCTTTTAACCATTTTTATGCCAAAGTATTTCTCTTCTTCATGTGAATTGGCTCAAAGACGGACCAATCGTGCTCACACCTAGATGCATTTCAAGTCTAACTCAAGACTTGAATTGAAAATTATTGCAATTGAGGACAATGGATACCAAATGAATCCCACCAATATGTTGCAAAGACAAAGTTAGTTCAATAAATTAGATAGTGAATTTGGATAAAAGTTCAAGTATTTAAGGATTAAACAATTGAACTTAGTAAAAATTTGGAAGTATTTACCTTGTTGGGCCACATCTCTTGCAATCCTTTCTAGATTTTTTCCAAATGTACCCATCGCTCTAGTGAAACCATTGATATATTGGTGTATTTCTATTTTCTCACTGTCATTAGGGACCATGCACTCTAGACACTCATACATTTGATCTCTCTAGTTTGATCTTCTTCCAACTAAGATCTGAAAAGATATCTTGGGTTTAGGAATAAACCAATTTCATGTATAGGGAAATGGAGTTGATTGTTCCATCTCCTATCAATGATCTCCCAAATAAACCCATACTTAAATACTCCTACCCTTATATGCTCATTTTCCTAATCCATAGCCTCATATATGTAACCCATATCCAATTTTTCCCCATCCACCAACCACAACACCTTAACAAGGGGCTTGACAATTTTCACAATCTCTACCTTTTTCCAAAATGTGGTCTCAAAAAAAAAATTGGTGTCTTTTCCATATAATTTATTTTTTATCCCACTAAGATGCACTTCATTCATCAATTGAAAACATAGTTTGCAAGTTTTTTACTTAGGAAATGAGAGATTTCAATGTGAGGAAGTGAGTTGCAAATCTTGTGATGGTAGGCCTAACAAGTTCCCTTCCCCTGGTGTTTTTCATAGTGTGATCTATAGTATTCTTGATCCAATATTTTTTATCTATATCCTCAAGCATGATATCTGTGCAATGTTCAACACATGAGGTCCAAAATATGGTTGTCTAAAATATTACCAGCAAGAACATATCTAGAGGTATTAGTTTTGATTATCTAAACAACATTTTCCACCCCCACCTCCACAATAATCTCATCCAAAATATGAAATAACAATTTTGCATCTTTCAACTTATCAAATGCATCAATTGATATCAAGAACATGGTTCCTTGTGGGCAAGAGACAAACAAATTTATTATAGTACAATTCCTTCCATCAATCCTTCCGCCTAACATGAAAATGCATCTCATTTTGAACCATGACTATTTAAATCCATTCAAGTATTCATCTATGGACAAAACTACTTTGTGCTAAAGAGATCCCCTCAGGTCGTGCATACTAGGACCTTTGAAGCCCATACCAACAACAATAATGGAATCCTGCAATAGTTGGTAATAAGGTGAGTGGAAAGTATTGAACAGGATATCTGCAACACACCACCATCTAGTTATGTATTCATAAGAATCTTGCTTGTATTGCTTCTTTCAATGGTTATCTAAGGTGGGTTGATTTTGACTCAATTGGGAGGAACTAACAAAGGTTGGAGAAGGTTAGTAAAATCACTTTAAATGCCTTCTTCTTTTTTTAGGTCGGTTATCATGAGTGGGAGAAACATAATGAAAGGGGTTCCTAACATTGTAATAAGGGATAAAAATGTGTTGTTTATGTAATAATAGTCTCAAGATGATACAGTTAGCAATTAGGGTTTGAGATCCCCTCTACAACTGCTAGTGACCTTGCGCCCTCCAATGTCACCCCCAAGGGGGTCTAGACCCCCTCCTCCGTCCTCCTCTGGCCATCAAAGCAATGGATCTAGGTCACTGGGGAACGATTCGACCATCCTAGCCTCTGTAAGCAATGACAAAGTTGGCATATCTGACCACTCAATTGAAGAGGTCACTCCAAATTCTCAAGAGTCACCAAGAGAAACAACAAAATGGAAGTCACGGCAATGCATCCCAAAAGTTGTCGAGACATAAAGGCACAAGATCTATTTGAACTAAATATGTGCATATGTGTAGTTCATGAAGGACTACACAATTATCGATAAGTTTCTGGGTATTTGGCCAATAGAGAGAGATCTGGTTGCATGGATCAACTCTCATTGGAAACCCACTTTGAACTTTGAACTTAAACTTGAATTGAAAGATATTTTCACTACTATTTTTTAAAATCCCCAAGAAAGAGAGAGAATATTTGAGAATGGCACACATTTCTTTTGCTTAGGAGGGATACATGTATGTTATTGGATAGAGAAATTTAAACCTCACAAAAATGAATTCACATATGCCCCAATATGGGTTCGCCTCTATCCCCTTATTTAGGAGTATTGGGAAGAGGAAATTTTAGTAGGCATTGCCAACACCATAGGAAAATATGTGAAATCTGCAAAAGCAACCAAACAAAGCCACTACATAGCTTATGCAAGGATATTCATCTACATGAATGTCTTTGTCCCCATCCCTAACTCGATATGCTTAAGATATTGGATTTAGACCTTGGACTATGGATTTATCCCCTTTTGCTGACAACACTGCCATGAACATGGCCATGTCTATAGATACTTCCTGTTGGTAACATCCCCCAAGCTCAAGAAGTCAGAATCTAAAAAGGATGATGATGGCTTCACCAAAATTATGACCCAATGTAGATCCAATAGAAATGAAGTATCCCATGGACTTGCTATCTCCTGAAAGAGCCCCATCCTCGAAAACAACTTTGAATCCCTCAATCATTTACCCTCTGACACATACCCTATTATCGAAGGGATTCCCGCTTACAAAAAACCCAAAAAACAAAAATGCTCCAATCCCCTTCATAATCCTGAAGACCCTAGAAAACCCAAAACCTATGTCTTCCCTTTTGATATTACGCACCTAGAGGATGACCCTATGGTTCTTGAAAATTAAGAAAGGCTTGGATCTAGTACTAGAAGAGATGGGCTTGGATTGTATAAATCTGCAAGGAATATTCGATGTAGTCCTAAGACAAGATATGCAAATTGTAATCCATATCTCTAGAGGATGCGGAAATAGTCGCACCTGGCTATTTTCGGTCTATTTTTGGGTTCTTTCTAAAAATATGTAATTTAATCCCGGTTAAGGGATTGGGGTCTATTTACTAATCTGGGTTACCATAT
>NWUY0300014645.1:5862-16838 GCA_004151065.3 Larix sibirica | reverse complement strand
GTGCCTCCTGAAAACTGGAAGGCTCAAAATCTATAATGTTATTCATTAATGCCATGTAGTTTGGAAACTTCTTTAGAGGTCCACTCTCCCTAAATGTGCTCCTAGGAGCCTCAACTAACTCTTGAACATCCCTCATGTCTAAGTGAACATCGAGGTCTCCTAACAAAATGGAAGGAGCTATTGGCTCCTCCTCTTCCCCCGAAAGTTGTTTCCCTAAATTGGAAGTCATTGGTGACTCTACCTCAACCTTCAAAGCTTCCTGCTTCTCATCCTCTATCATTGGAATGGGCTCATGAGACTTCCTAGATGCAAAGCCTTCCTCAAACTTTACATCCTTGCTTACTAATGTCTTTCTATGCTCTGGAATAAAGACCCTATAGGCCTTTGAAGTCCTTACTATAACCAACAAACAAAGCCTTCCTATTGGCGGGCTCCAAATTGGTCGTCTTCTCTATTGCCACATGGATATAATCTAGACAACCAAAAATACGGAAATGACTCGCCACTGGCTTCACACCAGTGAATTCCTCCTCTGGTGTCTTGTCCTCCAAGATCCTATGAGGACACATATTATAAATGTAGGTTGGTGTGTTGTGTGCTTCTTCCCAAAGGAACATCGACAAGTCTTGATCATGTATCATGGCCTTAGCAACCCCTATGATGGATCGATTCTTCCACTTTGTAACCCCGTTCTATTGTGGGTTGTATAGAATAGTTAACTCCCTCTTGATTCCTGCCTCCTTGCAAAAACCCTCACACTCCTTGGTGGCATACTCACCCCCATTGTCTAATCTCAAGACTTGATCTTCTTCCCTGTCTAGTTTTCAACAAGAGCTTTAAAACTCCTGAAACCTGCTAAAGACCTCATCCTTGGCATTTAAGAAGTAGATCCAAGTCTTGTGAGAAAAGTCATCACTCAAAAATACAGTACATGTTTCCTAAGATTGATGTTATTGACATTGGTCTACATAGATTTGAACGTACTAGGTCTAGCATTTCCTTAAACCTATTCCCGTTGCTTGGGAAAGAAGTCTTGGCAAACTTACCAAGCGAGCATCCTTTGCATACTCCCTGTTGCTTAATGTTGAACTTTGGAAGACTTGAGACTATCTCCCTCATAATAGGGAATGCCTTATGATGCAGGTGCCCCATCCTCTTGTGCCACAACTCCCACAAGTTGTCGTTGTCATGAACTTGGGCTCGAACAGGCTCACCATGTAACCTATATAAATTGCCTTACCTATCCCCAATCACCTATGCTAATTTTGGGCTAGACTGTTCAATCTAATAAGGACTTCTTTGTTCTTGAACTCTACTGCAAATCCCTTATCTTCCACAACCAAAATTGAAAGAATTTTTTTCCTAACTCCTAGAACAAACAAAACATCAACAAAATCTAAAGATTAACCTGACTGGAGATGGAAGGGAATAGTACCAACTCCTGCTGCTAGATACTTGGCATCATCACCAAGCTCAACTTGAACTCCTAAGTTTTTCTCTTTTAGACTTGAAAACAACTGCTTGGATGATGTTGTATGTAGAGATGCTCAACTGTCCACATACCACGCATCCTTCAAAACTGTGTTGGAAGAAAGGCAAGATACCATCAAGAAATCCTTCTCAAACTTGGAGGCAAACTCGTCCATCTNGTTCGTCTATATACATTTTTCAAAAAAATAAAAATAAAATATATATATATATATATTATGAATTATAACATAAAAGATTTAACATTTTTCAAAAAACATTTAACATAAAACATTTTAAAAAAAAAATTAATAGTTTTCAAAAAACATTTAACATAAAACATTTAAAAACAAATAGCAATGAATCGCTCGTGGCTCGAGTCCCAAGATGAAAAGCTGAGAGTCACACTGTCACGGGATGAAGCCATGCGAACTTCGAAGTTCGAATGTCTCCAATTTGAATCAACAGTAGTAAGACGTAGTGGGGTAGGTCGTGGCTAGCACGCAAGCTGCAGAAGCTCGAGCTCAAAGTCGGCGGCTCAAGCTCAGTCAGAATGCAGCTTGAGCAGGGACTAGGTTGCTTGCAAAGTTGCAAGTTGCATCTCGAGAGTATTCTCAAGAGATCGTGGGTTGAAAGTAACCCTATCTCGCCAAAAAGGTGAAGAAAACCTTGCGCAAAACGTGAAAACCCTCATAGAATTTTTGTTTGGGGTTCGATTTTTATCAAGTTCGGCGAACCTGATAGCCGAACCAGTTTACCTTCAGATTCAGCATGAGGTTCAGCTATCAAGTTCGCCGAACCTGAACAAATTTTTGAAATTTTTTTAGGTTTGCCGAATTCTGAACCTAGAGGTTCAGGTTCGGCGAACCTTGTGACATAGGTTCATCTTAGTTTCAACAAACGATGCTATCTGATTCTATTGTTGCTTCCCTTTACCCTTCTTGTCTAGACACTATGATGCATAATGTTCGTGCTTATAACATACGAACCACTTGATCTTACTCAAGTCCTTCTTCCTTGGCTATAAGGCTAACTCCTCACTATTTCCCTTGCCCTTGTTGGGTCCTTTACCTCTACCCTACTTTGTTTGACAAAATAGGGCAAGGTCATTGTCACCACCCCTCTTGTTGGCCTTTGACTCCACCTGAATATCCTAGATATAGTCGTCTCACAACCTTTCAAAGGAAGGAAAATGCTCACGAGCACAGATACCCTAGACAAATGTTTCTCATGAAGTTAAGAATCCATTCAGTGCCACGTTTACTAACTTGAGTCTACAATATCTCCCTAATAGAAAAGGGTTGATCATGAATTTGCGTGACATTCATCAAGTAACTAGTAAATGTATCTGTTATGATCATCTCTATAGCTCTGAGTATGTTCCACAATATCTTTCTATTTATGTTCTAGCTCTAGCAAAGGAAAACCAGTGCATCGAACATGTCCTTTGTCGTCTTCTTCTCGGATATGTGAGGGATCAAATGATCCTTTATAGCATCCATGATCATCACAGCATCCATGATCATCCGCTTGGCCTTCACTTCCTTTTTCTTATGAGTTACCAAATCCTACAGATCTATCAACGAAGTCATCGAATCCTTAATGATATCCCAGAGGTCATTCTCTTCCAACAAGAGTGCGACCCTAACTTTCCAAGATAGGAAATTCGAGGCACATTCCAATCTATCCTAGATTATGAGGCTAGCTAATGCCATCTCTGAGATATAATGCACAAACTCTGAAAGCCCTCTAATTGTTGGTCCTTGTTTCCAACAATTGTTTTTGGAAGTTGTTTCGAATAGTTCATCTGCTGCCGTAAACCCTTAATAATCTCAATCAAAACATGTAGCTCTAATACCATGTAAATTTTCCAATGCCTAGGTGATTGTTGTCTGTATGTTCTCAATTAAATCAATGAATTTCAGAATTAAGATAGTGCAGAAATTTAAACCATGAACATTGCATCAATCACACAACAGCTTGAAACAATAAATAGCAGAAACATAAAACAAATTCACACATACACAAGTAATTTATCCTTCAAAATCAGCATTAAATTCCTTCATCAAAGCTTACAAGGAAACCTCCACAAACTGTTCAAACCTAGCAACTATACAGCCTAGTCAAATAACCCTAGAACCGAGTTGTACGGCCTACTGAGAAGGAACATACTACACAAAAACTGAGGAATAGTAGTAATACGGCCTACTATACGGACTTTGCATATATGTATAGATTGTATTTTACGGACTTTGCATATATCATATATGTACAGATTGTACTGTGTGGACTGCTTCTTCGGCCTACTCGACTGCTAGTCAATCCTTTTCTTCGAGAACGGCTCTCCATTTATGGCCATTTATGGAGTGAGGGTTAGGTTTGAGTTTTGCTTTTAGCTTTTACAGGAGCTACTTTTGGGCTCCCACTTTGTATTGTTATCATGGTACCGCACAATCCCATTGACCTACTTTTGTGGTCATTTGTTGACATTAATAAAATTATCTTATCTCACTGGTATATATTTATTGTATATGAATGAGGCAAAAACTATTTCTCATATGGTTATTCATTACACATTTGCTTGGCATCTTTGGAGATGTAAGTCATGGATTGGTTTTCCCAATGTATGGGTTAGAAATTCCATGGAGGAATGCTTAAAGTTGTGGTTTCCTAGACAAGAGCTTAAAGAGTCTTGAGCTATCCCTTGTCTTATTTTAACAAGCATTTGGTTTGCACATAACGTTCAACTCTTTGACAAAAACAATTGCCTACTTTTCAAGTATTTGCCTAGGTGTATGCATTATTTCAAGGTTGTAGAATGGTTTGAAAATAAAAACTTCCAAGGTAGACAAGGGAGTTGTTGATTGATAGATCCATTTTGTGGGGCTTCTTCGATGGGGCATGCCAAGGTCCAAATGTTTTTATAGTGTTGGTGGGTTACTCTTTATTTCTGATACACATTATTTAAAATTTAAAGTTGGTCTATGATTTGGTACAAATACAGAAGATGGCACTAAGGACCCTTTTAAACTTTGCCTTGGATAAAGGGATGTAGAAACTTCAAGTCTTTGGGGATTTGATGACGGTTATTAAATGCATGGAAGGATTAAATGAAATTCATAGAGTTGGTTTGCAGCCATCAGCAGATCAATTAAAGGTGGTTTCTTAGTTGTTTATTCAAATAAATTTCATCCATGCCTTTCCAAAAATGAATACAAGAGTATATGCACTGTCAAAGGAGGGACAGCAGCTGGAGGCTGGCATTTTATCTTTGGAGGTGTTACCCCTCTTTCAGCAAGGGTGATTTTGATCAAAGATTCCAGAGATGAAATCTGTGACTTCACCATAGATCATTGGTCAGAGAACATCAGCTTTGTCAAATGGTCCATGTGCTTTGATATGCCTAGTCAGAGATAGTGCCCAATCCTCTAGTGACGTGATAGTGCCCAATCTCTAAAGCCTCATTTACTCTTAGCATGTTTTCTGAAATGACAGTATGTTAGCATGAGATAATACATGTATGCTTTTATTATGACTCACATACTTAAATTATTGCTTGCCTTTTGACATGACAGTATGTTAGCATGAGATATTACATGTATGTTTTTATAATGAATCGCATAGTTAAACTATTGCTTGCCTTTAGTCTAACTTTGGTGTTATTATTCTTGCTTAATAAGTGTGTTATTACAATGTTGATTTGTACCTTGGTGAACTAAGTCATGTGATTTCATCCACTTCACAACTTTTTACAAAGCCATATTTTATTTCGTTAACTAATTCATTCATCCCCTTCATTTTCCCCTTTGGTAATGATCTATTATTAGGGACAACATATGGTCTCATTACTATTCCAATGTATGAAAGACTCAAAATCAAAGCTAAAAGAGTTGTGTACTCTCAAAAAAGGAAGTTGCTCATACATTAAATGAAAAGGAAAATGTCATGGTTGATACTCCCCATCGCGAAAGCCATGTTCCCTTGTCCCAGGTTATCAAAGCCACATCTAAAGAAAAAGGGACTAAGCCAATGAAAAGGCTAAATGAAATGTAAAAAATGAAAAATCAAAAGGGATCTCAATATGAAGGCGCGAGGATGGATGACCCATGACAGAACTTCGTAGGCACACATGGAAGAAAAATCTAAAAAATCTAAATCTATCCTTAACTCTTGAAGGTTAAGGATAGACCTGACATCCCTATGTTGTTACGATGGTTATTTCACAAAGACCCCCTTCCTTCCCTATGTACATAACTCATTTCATATACCCTCACCTGACTTAGGTAGTTGAGCTAAGCATGTTGACTTGGGAATCTCACATGTAAAAGGGTTTTAGGGGTTCACACCAATGTTAGACTAGATGAGTAAAAATTATTAATCTTTGAGTTATTAGAAAAAGTGTATTTGCAATGTATATCTTGTGTATTATTATAATGTTGGACTAATATTGCCTAAGTTTTAACGATGGGTTATCTTATACACACTAGAGTGATTATTTTACACACATGTTATGACTTCTTGTGGTATGTTGGATGGATATAAGACACTATTTCATAGAACGCTACACTTGTCAGTGCATACATCATCATTCTAGAGCACATTTTGTTAAATTTTTAACATAGATCTGATTTGATAACAGTAACAGCCTTTTTCACTTTTAGCAGACTTTTAAAACATATAATTCTGAGATTACATAACAGCAGTAAATGAACAGTTGTAGATAACCAACAATAAAGAAGAGACGACCGTCACAAGAACACAAAATTTTACCCTGGAGAAAACCTTTCAAGGAATAAAAAGCCCAGCAATGAATAATCTTCCTTAATATGAGATGACTGAAGTTTTACATGAGCAGATATAAAAAGCAGACATTTTACATCAGAGAAAATTGGCCTCTAGGGCACACATACCAAGAGAAGACTGATAGATGAGATAGGGAGCTGCTTGTAGATGAAACCCTGAGCAAGATGACTGTAATCAACCAGTCAATGACTGATCAAACCCTAACTTTCTGCTATCAAATGTTGTTAACCAAAAATGAGGCTGTCGTTGACCAAACAGAGTGTGTTGTTGACTGATTGATTGTGCCATTGACCAAAAGAGGCAGTTGTTGACTGGATCAAGCCTGTAGCTGTTTGTCCAAGCCCTAACACAGGTTGCGTTGACTGAGTTAAGGCCCTGATCAGGGCTCGGTGCCTTCGGGTACCTAAGTATAAGCCCTTATAGGGCTGCCGGATGCCACAGGTGTCCGGTATATGCCCTTTTAGGGTTCCCAGATGCTGATGCAGGCCCTAGTTAGGACTCGAGTGGGCTGGTGCATGCCCTAACAGTGTTCGGCCCTCATTAAACAAGCCCTTTAAGGCTATCGGCTGCCTCCTGTAGCCTGATCGAACCTCCAAAACACATGCAACTCCTTTCCCATGGTCAAGACAAGCAAACAATACCCCTGCGGCTGCCTTCAAAGGATGAACCAGACCTTCTTTATCCCTGTGGCTGTCTTCCTGAGGTAAATACAAGAAACATGAACCCTGCGGCTGCGTTCACAAACTGATCCAGACCTCACAAAGATAAAGAGAGAGAAGATACCAGCATGTAATCCCCACGAAATTGTCCTTTTGATCAAAGATGAAGATATCATGTGTGTGTTGTTCAAATGAGAGTGCTCTCTATTTATAATTCATCTTTGAGGATCACTTCCATAGATTTTGGAATAAACAAATAATAAAATATATTTAGTCAGGGTTTTAATATTTTATTTGCACTTTTAACCCTTCATAATAGAACTTGTTTTTTTATCTTGGACTTTTGGTCCTTTACTAGTGGGCTCTTGGTCCTTCATTGGGGGGATTTTAACATTTTGGTACACTTGTTGGGGTTCATTGTGGGCTTTTGACCCACCCTCTTTGGGTAAGTCACCCTTAGACAAATCCTTAGCCCCTTCTCTTNGTGAATTACAAAATAGAATTAACTACCCACTTTTACTAAGTGATTACTTTCAAAATGTCTCCAACCATTTTTTGCATGTCCATATTGAACCTGTGCAAGAAGTTCATGTCCGAGCTACATTTCTCAATAGCTAACCCATTGGATGTGATCAAGGGAAACATGAACCTAAGTACAATCAAAATGCTATGTTGCAAGTTTGGATGGAATAATATAGCAAGTAGCCAATTTAATAGATTTATTTGATTCCCACAGTACGCTTAGAAGGTAAATGGATTGAATGGGTGAAGATTACAGACAAGGAACTACATCAGCGGTGCTTATGGAGACTAATTTGAAAGACCAACATATTCTTACGTTTGGGTCTTTGGTTTCCCTAGGAACCCAACAGCATTACCCAAGTCTGTGCAAACAAAGGTTGCAATAAAGGAAGAAACTAGACAAATCTTGGAGACAAATAACATCAATACAAAGAGGAGAAAAAGGGTCCCATGTGTATTAACCCTAGCATTATGTGAACAGACATTGAAGAAGGATGAGTTACTATCCTAAGCATGTCAAGTGTAGGCTAGACCTAGATCAGGCGTAGAGTATACCCAACCTTTATCATTCCATGGCTAGAGCAGTATGATCCCTTGGACAGACTAGTCGATTTCTATGAAGACAAGGGACTGGTATGGAAGAAAACACCTTACCTAGACAAGTATAGGCGCGTCCAGAGGATGGACATGGAAGCTGGCATCCAGCAAAAATAATATAACGGATGCCTAAGGGTAAGACTGATGGCTCAGACATAGCCCACATAATCCTCACGGATTCAATCTCCTAGGAGACAAAAGATTGAGGACAAGGAACCATGCCCCAATCAATCCTCATTTGTCCCAAGGGCTATGAGGTCATGGAGATCGAGGAAATGGATAAGAGATAGTGAGTGTTTATAATGATGTTAACAAGTATATAGAAGAATACAACAACAAAGGAGATGCCAAAGAAGATGTGACTGCTAAATAGGCAATGGATACAGAGCGTGTCTAAGAGACTACAAGTGGAACATCTAGCAAAAATGATATAAGAGATGCATGAGGATAAGACTGATGGCTTGGACATAGCCAACACGGTCACCATGAATTACAACTCCTAAGAGACAGAAGATTGAGGACAAAGATCCATGCCCCAATCAATCCTCATTTGTCCCGAGGCCTATGAGGACATGGTGATGGAGGAGACGGGTCAAGAGATAGTGAGTGTTTATAATGATGTTAATAGGTGTATAGAAGAATACAACAACAAAGGAGATGGCAGAGAAAATGTGACTGATAAATAGATAATGGATACAGAGCAAGTTTGAGAGACTGCACGTGGAACTCTAGAGATGAGCTTGGAGGAAGAAGGTAGATCAATGTGGCAATGGCACAAAGGGCCATGGAAAGACGAACATGAGCCACAAGACAAAAAGGAAAAAAATGTGCAAGTTCTTCCAATCTTGGACAAACCAAAGGAAATGGGGAAGAGGACCCCCATAAATGAATAAAAGACGAAAGGACAGGACGAAGAAGAAGAAGAGGGTCAAAGGACAGGAGGGGCAAAGTGGGGGTTTAATTAATTTATGCTCAAAAGAAGAACAAGACAAGGATTAAACAAATCCAGTAAAGTTAGTAGAGGAGAATACCACAAGGCATAATCCCAAAACTCCACCAGAAAGGAAAAGGAGAGAAGGAACCCCAAATTAGTAGGAGATAGTGTCAAATGAGAAATGACACTCCAGAAGACACTCAATGACTCAAAAGAAGAAAAAAAGGCTGAAAAAGGACAAGGAGAGAAAAAGACAGAGGAATTGAAAGAGAAAATGAAAACAGACCAAAATTGGAACTAATGAAATAAGGAAATGTTCAAACAAGGCAAAGAGGTAGCAAAGGAGCAGATGCAGATATGAAACAAAAAGAGACAAAAATGAGGCAAGAACAAGAAAGAAAATTCAAGAAGCAAAGAGAAGACCAAACAAAAGAAGGCAAAGGAAGAAGCTAAGAAAAAGAAGGAAGTTGAGAAGCAACAACAAGAAGAATGGCAAGACAATAAAAGACAAATTAAACGAGGGATGTTGTCGTAGAAAAGACAATAAGGACAAAGATGCAAAAGCAAACAAAATCTCTATGGAGGATAGAGAATATGACATTGGTGATATGGACATAGAGGAGACTTCATTGTAATTAGGGATTGTTTAGTGTGTGACAGATCCAACAAGTGAACATTGGAAATTTATGAGTTAAACATACCAGAAATCATTGTCTATAGCAAAGAAAGAAAAGGAGTGGACAACTATAGAGGGCATTTTGTAAGCTAAAGGTAAAGCACATAAGGTCAAGGGTAGACCCAAAATACAATTTGAAATTGATAAAAGAAATAAAGTACTAATAGCACAAGCATTGCCCTCAAGTCAAGGGACAAAACTACAAGACTAGTGGCAACACAAGATTATGACTACAACAGGATAAAAACAATGGTATCAAAGATAGATGTCCTTGATCTTTCAAAGGTGTTATGAGGTAGCGCCACAAACATATGGAGACAAGCAACAAGAAATCAAGAAAAAGGACCAAAGGATAAATTATTTGAATGATTAATTGGGAATATTACAAGACAGTGTGCAAAGCACGATACTAGACGCTCATGTCAATCAAGGCATGTATGTTTTTGAAGTGCCAAAAATGCTAAAGACAACTACATCAACCACTATTCCAATGCAAAAATAAAATATACAAGCAAGGCATGTTGTCAAGGAATTAAGAAGACTTTAAAGTTCAACCAATGAGATGGGTGTCATGTATGTACTGGTGAGACATGTTGATGACAAGGATATAACTCAATAAGAGACTTAATGACTCATGTCCTAGCAGAGAGAATGATGTTTCGTATTGAATAATTAAAACATAATTTTGAACCAATAGCCCACTATGTAAACAAATGTGACAGAACTTGCTAAGTAACCAGACACAGCCTTTAGGCCTGACGTGTCCCATGTCCGCCTGTCGGACACAAACACATCTTGACACGGTATCGAACACATGTTTTGGACGTCTCCTATTTCAGGACACGTCCAAAACACGTGTTCGACACCGTGTTAGGATGTGTCTCGACCTATGAGAACCGTGTCCCGAAAACAGGACACACATAAACCGAAAAAGCGACCCACGGGTTATAAAAAACAAACAATTTTACCCTCATTCATTCACATTTTTCAGTGAGGCTTGAGCTTTGAGAGGGATTTTTTTGCAGGTGAACAGCATTACATGGTTTTCCAAGGGATTGCAAGTGACTTGAGGGTGAATTTTAGTGGGAGCATTGCAAGTTTTCCAACAAGCAACAAGAAGAAGGTCTCATTCAACAAGGGCAGCTGGTAAAGGGCAAAGGAGAGGAAAGAATATCCCAGTTGGTGTCTACCCTTCTCCAAATGCAAGCTCGAGTTTATCTAATGCTGCTACTGCTCCATTTGCTACTAGTGGAGTTGTTGGTGTTGTAAATAACCCCTTATTACTAAGACAACAAGCTCAAGAGAATAAATACTCCTC